>JARGYO010002895.1:0-49619 GCA_029206835.1 Rana muscosa
CAGTCAAGAGATGGAGTCTGGAAGGGAGGCCTCTCCACCGAAGGACATTTACCAAACTATTTCTGCGCTCTCAAATATTGTGCAGAAGTTACAAGAGCGGGTCACTTTGGGATTCACAAGACGGCTAATTTGATCTCCCGTACATTCTGGTGGCCAAACTTGATGAACGACTGCAAGAAATATGTAAGATCTTGTATTTCATGCCTTCGGAATAAGACAGACAGAGCCAGAACTTGGGGTCTACTTGAGCCCCTTCCTGTACCTGAGAAACCATGGAGCATGATCTCCATGGATTTTATAGTAGAACTTCCCCCATCTGAAGACTTTACTACCATTTTCGTTGTGGTTGATCGTTTGACCAAAATGGCCCACTTTGTACCTCTGCAAGGAACTCCTTCTGCCCCGGAGACTGCCTCAACTTTTATCAAGGAGATTGTAAGGTTGCATGGCATCCCTGACAGCATAGTTTCTGATCGAGGGGTGCAGTTCACTTCTAGATTTTGGAGGGCCTTATGTGAAACTTTGAACATTGAACTCCGCCTCTCCACAGCTTATCACCCACAAACTAATGGACAGACTGAAAAGGTCAATCAAACCCTTGAACAGTACCTACGATGCTTTTCTTCTTTTGCACAGGATGACTGGCTATCACTTCTCCCACTCGCGGAATTTTCATACAATAATTCCACCCATTCGGTAACCAAACAGTCACCTTTTTTCGCCAATTATGGATACCATCCTTCTTTCTTGCCTGAGCTGCCTATTGATTCTTCTGTACCTGCCGTACAAGACAGGTTGAACTTCCTTAACTCCAACTACCAATTACTGCAGGTCCCAGAACAGTTCAGAGTTGCCGTCCTAGGGCGATGTCATGATCATCCCCTAGCGGGTAACTTTGGGATTCACAAGACGGCTAATTTGATCTCCCGTACATTCTGGTGGCCAAACTTGATGAACGACTGCAAGAAATATGTAAGATCTCGTATTTCATGCCTTCGGAATAAGACAGACAGAGCCAGAACTTGGGGTCTACTTGAGCCCCTTCCTGTACCTGAGAAACCATGGAGCATGATCTCCATGGATTTTATAGTAGAACTTCCCCCATCTGAAGACTTCACTACCATTTTCGTTGTGGTTGATCGTTTGACCAAAATGGCCCACTTTGTACCTTTGCAAGGAACTCCTTCTGCCCCGGAGACTGCCTCAACTTTTATCAAGGAGATTGTAAGGTTGCATGGCATCCCTGACAGCATAGTTTCTGATCGAGGGGTGCAGTTCACTTCTAGATTTTGGAGGGCCTTATGTGAAACTTTGAACATTGAACTCCGCTTCTCCACAGCTTATCACCCACAAACTAATGGACAGACTGAAAGGGTCAATCAAACCCTTGAACAGTACCTACGATGCTTTTCTTCTTTTGCACAGGATGACTGGCTATCACTTCTCCCACTCGCGGAATTTTCATACAATAATTCCACCAATTCGGCAACCAAACAGTCACCTTTTTTCGCCAATTATGGATACCATCCTTCTTTCTTGCCTGAGCTGCCTTTTGATTCTTCTGTACCTGCCGTACAAGACAGGTTGAACTTCCTTAACTCCAACTACCAATTACTGCAGGATACAATCTCCAAGACCCAGGCAGATAATAAAAAGTTATTCGACAAGAAGAGAAGAGGCAATTTGAATCTTGAACCTGGAGATAAGGTCTGGCTTTCCACAGCGAACTTGAAACTAAGTTGCCCCTCGAGGAAGCTTGGCCCAAGATTTTTGGGGCCTTTTCCAGTACCTCGCTGCCCGTCTGCTACCGAACCCGGCCACCCTTGTGATCCTGCACCAGCCTCCTGCTTGGCTTAACGCTGTCTCCAGTGCCTGTGCTAGCTGTCCATCCTACCAGCTTTCCTGAGTCCAGTTCCTTACCAGATGCTCTGCCTGCATCTCCACGTCTGCAACTCAGCTGACAAGTTCTGCACGCAACTACAGGCTCTCGTGTAACTCCTCACCCTAGGTCTGTCCCATCCTCAGTGGGGCTTGGGTTGGAGATACAAGGGAGGCCGACCTCGTCATTCCAGACTCCTACCAGGTACGTGACAGTACCAGTCAGCCAGAGATGGAGTCTGGAAGGGAGGCCTCTCCACCGAAGGACATTTACCAAACTATTTCTGCGCTCTCAAATATTGTGCAGAAGTTACAAGAGCGGGTCACTTTGGGATTCACAAGACGGCTAATTTGATCTCCCGTACATTCTGGTGGCCAAACTTGATGAACGACTGCAAGAAATATGTAAGATCTTGTATTTCATGCCTTCAGAATAAGACAGACAGAGCCAGAACTTGGGGTCTACTTGAGCCCCTTCCTGTACCTGAGAAACCATGGAGCATGATCTCCATGGATTTTATAGTAGAACTTCCCCCATCTGAAGACTTTACTACCATTTTCGTTGTGGTTGATCGTTTGACCAAAATGGCCCACTTTGTACCTCTGCAAGGAACTCCTTCTGCCCCGGAGACTGCCTCAACTTTTATCAAGGAGATTGTAAGGTTGCATGGCTTCCCTGACAGCATAGTTTCTGATCGAGGGGTGCAGTTCACTTCTAGATTTTGGAGGGCCTTATGTGAAACTTTGAACATTGAACTCCGCCTCTCCACAACTTATCACCCACAAACTAATGGACAGATTGAAAGGGTCAATCAAACCCTTGAACAGTACCTACGATGCTTTTCTTCTTTTGCACAGGATGACTGGCTATCACTTCTCCCACTCGCGGAATTTTCATACAATAATTCCACCCATTCGGTAACCAAACAGTCACCTTTTTTCGCCAATTATGGATACCATCCTTCTTTCTTGCCTGAGCTGCCTATTGATTCTTCTGTACCTGCCGTACAAGACAGGTTGAACTTCCTTAACTCCAACTACCAATTACTGCAGGTCCCAGAACAGTTCAGAGTTGCCGTCCTAGGGCGATGTCATGATCATCCCCTAGCGGGTAACTTTGGGATTCACAAGACGGCTAATTTGATCTCCCGTACATTCTGGTGGCCAAACTTGATGAACGACTGCAAGAAATATGTAAGATCTCGTATTTCATGCCTTCGGAATAAGACAGACAGAGCCAGAACTTGGGGTCTACTTGAGCCCCTTCCTGTACCTGAGAAACCATGGAGCATGATCTCCATTAATTTTATAGTAGAACTTCCCCCATCTGAAGACTTCACTACCATTTTCGTTGTGGTTGATCGTTTGACCAAAATGGCCCACTTTGTACCTTTGCAAGGAACTCCTTCTGCCCCGGAGACTGCCTCAACTTTTATCAAGGAGATTGTAAGGTTGCATGGCATCCCTGACAGCATAGTTTCTGATCGAGGGGTGCAGTTCACTTCTAGATTTTGGAGGGCCTTATGTGAAACTTTGAACATTGAACTCCGCCTCTCCACAGCTTATCACCCACAAACTAATGGACAGACTGAAAGGGTCAATCAAACCCTTGAACAGTACCTACGATGCTTTTCTTCTTTTGCACAGGATGACTGGCTATCACTTCTCCCACTCGCGGAATTTTCATACAATAATTCCACCAATTCGGCAACCAAACAGTCACCTTTTTTCGCCAATTATGGATACCATCCTTCTTTCTTGCCTGAGCTGCCTATTGATTCTTCTGTACCTGCCGTACAAGACAGGTTGAACTTCCTTAACTCCAACTACCAATTACTGCAGGATACAATCTCCAAGACCCAGGCAGATAATAAAAAGTTCTTCGACAAGAAGAGAAGAGGCAATTTGAATTTTGAACCTGGAGATAAGGTCTGGCTTTCCACAGCGAACTTGAAACTAAGTTGCCCCTCGAGGAAGCTTGGCCCAAGATTTTTGGGGCCTTTTCCAGTCAAGAGAAAGATTAATGCAGTAGCATTCGAATTAGTGTTACCCAAGAACCTGAGAATCCACCCAGTATTCCATGTTTCTTTGTTGAAGCCTACAGTGCCAAATCCTTTCCCAAATCAGATTTCTGAAACCCCTCCACCGCTACTTATCGAAGGGAATGAGGAATTTGAGGTGGAGGCCGTATTTGACTGTAGGAAGAGAGGTAACCAAACACAGTTTCTCATTAAATGGAAAGGCTACGGGCCGGAAGAAAGTTCCTGGGAACCAGCTTCTGATGTGCATGCTCCAAGACTGGTACGAGCTTTCTTTCTACGCCACCCGGAAAAAGAGGTCCTGAGGGGCATCCAGAGGCTGCCCCTAAGGGGGGGCAATGTAAGGAAGCTGCCGGGAATCCGTCTGCGCATGCGCGCATTCGTCAACAGTCTCGGAATGCTGGCGCGCGCGCGCGCATCCCCAGTACGCAGCGGCCTTTCCGGAGTACCATTGCGCATGCGTGTGCGCAATTCGCGCATGCGCGTGCGCACAGGCAACGTGCGCGCGCAGGAGCACGCTCCTAATTCCCTTTGGCACCAGCCTGCCTACTTAAAGGATGCTCTGACTTCTGACAAGTGCTGACTGGTCTTCAGCAAGTACCCTGATACCTGAACTCTGTTTAAACCTGGCTTGATCCCTGTTGCTGAACCTTGGCTTCCCTTTGACCTTGCTTCCGGACTTGAATACTTGATTACTGGTTCCTGATCTCGGCTTCCCATCTGACCTCCCTCCTGCCTGTGCCTTGTACCTCGCTGCCCGTCTGCTACCGAACCCGGCCACCCTTGTGATCCTGCACCAGCCTCCTGCTTGGCTTAACGCTGTCTCCAGTGCCTGTGCTAGCTGTCCATCCTACCAGCTTTCCTGAGTCCAGTTCCTTACCAGATGCTCTGCCTGCATCTCCACGTCTGCAACTCAGCTGACAAGTTCTGCACGCAACTACAGGCACTCGTGTAACTCCTCACCCTAGGTCTGTCCCATCCTCAGTGGGGCTTGGGTTGGAGATACAAGGGAGGCCGACCTCGTCATTCCAGACTCCTACCAGGTACGGAGCCAGAGATGGAGTCTGGAAGGGAGGCCTCTCCACCGAAGGACATTTACCAAACTATTTCTGCGCTCTCAAATATTGTGCAGAAGTTACAAGAGAATCTTGGTCGCATGGAAGAGCGACTTCCGCATGAGGTGACTGTCGCATCGGCCTGTGCTCCTTTCACCGCCATGGAATTTTTCTACTCAAACAGAGTCTGGTCTGTTCCGTGATGCCACTCCCCCTCCGGAACCCAAAGTGCCTATCCCTGAACGGTTTTCTGGAGAACGCAAGAAGTTTCGTACCTTCCGGAATTCTTGTGAACTTTATTTTTCTCTGCTACCCCGAACCTTTGCATCAGAGGACATCAAGGTAGGGTTTATTATTACACTACTACTGAACGAACCACTCTCCTGGGCTCATCACCTTCGGGAACAACATGACCCTGTTCCGACTGCCACGGGTTCATTCTTCTCAGCCATGGCTCAGTTATACACTGACCCCTTTTCCCAGCAAACTGCCGAATCCATGCTTGACAAATTACAGCAAGGGCCAAGGCCTGTTGAAGATTACGTAACTGACTTTCGTGTTTGGAGCGCAGATACCCAATGGAATCACTCTGCACTTCGTCACCAGTTCCGTCTAGGACTTTCTGACACCGTAAAAGATGAACTTGCCAGAGTGGGAATACCCGCGTCCCTGGAAGATCTGATAAATTTAACTATTCAGATCGATCGGCGGTTTCGAGAAAGGCAATCAGAAAAATCTAAAGGGACTCTTTCTGTGGTTTCAAGGCCAGCCGCCCCTGCTCCTCTACCTGTTCCTTCCCCTAGAAGGAGGGAACAGCATAAGGCACCTCACAGCAGTTTTCGTAGGTTACCTCTTTCTCCTGCTGAACGTCTACGTCGAGTCCAAGGCAGTCTGTGTCTCTACTGCGGGGAGGTTGGCCACTTCATACAAACTTGTCCGGCAGAGACCTGCAGGGTCTCTTCCCGTCAGCCTCTTGTGATGCATCTCCCTGGGAAGGATCAGTCACATGTCTCTCTTCCCATCAAGCTTCAGCTCCCCGAAAAGACGGTTTCAGTACTCAATCATAGACTCTGGGGCCTGCAGCTGTTTTGTGGACTCTGCATTTGCTTCTCTTCAGCAGCTGCCCTTGGGTACCAAGAGGCAAGGGTTCCATGTCCATCTGGCTGACGGCTCCGGTATTAAATCAGGCCCGGTTACTCAGGGGACCTTGCCTATTCTCTGCCAGACTTCTTCAGGCCATAGCGAACTCCTCCGTTTGGATGTCATAGCTTCTCCCATGTTTCCCGTTATCCTCGGCATTCCATGGTTGAAGGCACACAACCCTCACGTTGACTGGCTTACCGGAGATATATCTTTTTCGTCCAACTACTGCCAGACGCACTGCCTCTTGGGAGGAACTGTCAACTCCACGCACCTCCTGGGTATCCACCCTGACCATGAAGCCTCTAAACTGATCCCGGTTGCTTATCACGAATTTCTGGACGTCTTTAATAAAAAGGGTGCAGACACTCTTCCACCTCATAGAACTTACGATTGCCCCATTGAACTTCTACCGGGAGCCGAGATCCCGTTTGGTCGGATTTACCCTCCCTCTGAGCCTGAATTGGAAGCCCTGCGTACCTATATCGACGAGAGCCTTGAAAAGCAGTTCATTCGGCCTTCCACTTCACCAGCAGGAGCCGGTATTTTCTTCGTTGAGAAAAAAGACCACACCTTGCGGCCCTGTGTGGACTATCGTGACCTTAACAGGGTCACTGTCAAGAATCGGTACCCTCTTCCTCTGATTCCCGAACTATTCCAGAGGCTGCGAGGGGCACGAGTGTTCTCCAAACTGGACTTGAGGGGTGCCTATAATCTTGTCAGAATCAGGGAGGGAGACGAATGGAAGACGGCCTTCCGGACACGTTTTGGCCACTTTGAGTATTTAGTCATGCCATTCGGGCTCTGCAATGCTCCAGCCACATTCCAGCATCTGGTAAACGATTTTTTTCGGGACTTTCTTGATTTATTCGTCATCGTGTATCTGGATGACATCCTTGTATTCTCTGAAACTTTAGAATCCCATCGGACTCATGTAAAAAAGGTATTAGCTCGATTGCGGGAACACTGACTTTACGCAAAGGATGAAAAATGCGACTTTGAAAAGCAAGTTGTGCATTTCCTAGGGCTTGTCATCTCCGCCGAGGGAATCTCCATGGACCCTTAGAAAGTCGCTTCTGTCTTGGAATGGTCTGCTCCTACTGACAGAAAAGCTGTACAGAGGTTCGTGGGGTTTGCTAACTTTTATAGAACATTTATTAAGGACTTTTCTGGCATCATCACTCCCATTACTCAGCTAACGAAACAGCATGTTCCCTTTCGATGGACCCCAGAGGCTCAGACAGCGTTTGAACAGTTGAAAGCCTTATTCACCTCAGCTCCCATCTTGAAACATCCCGATCCCTCCTTAGCTTATGTTTTGGAGGTAGACGCCTCGGAAAATGCAGTTGAGGCTATTATTTCCCAACGCCAAGGGCCCAAATCATTGCTCCACCCTGTGGCCTTCTTCTCTAAAAAAAATTAAATCCTTCCGAAAGGAATTATGATGTTGGTGACCGAGAGCTACTGGCTATCAAGGCCGCTCTTGAAGAATGGCGTTACCTTTTGGAGGGAGCTTCTCACCCAATTCTTATCTTCACAGATCACAAGAATCTTGAGTATTTGAAGACAGCTAAACGCCTAAGACCTCGGCAAGCAAGATGGGCACTTTTTTTCTCTCGTTTCATGTTTCATATAACCTACCTTCCTGGCTCAAAGAACGGGAAACCAGATGCCTTGTCCCGCATGTTCAGTAATCCAGTTTTGTCCTCGGAACCTGATACTATTCTACCAGCCAAGAATTTTTTACTTCTTCAGGCGGATCTGATGTCACAAATAAGAAAATATGTGGAAGACCAACCGCCTTCCAAGGACCTGGCTCTTCAACTAAGGGATGGCCTGTACTTCCCTAAGAGGCAAATCTTTATCCCAGAACAGTTCAGAGTTGCCGTCCTAGGGCGATGTCATGATCATCCCCTAGCGGGTCACTTTGGGATTCACAAGACGGCTAATTCGATCTCCCGTACATTCTGGTGGCCAAACTTGATGAACGACTGCAAGAAATATGTAAGATCTTGTATTTCATGCCTTCGGAATAAGACAGACAGAGCCAGAACTTGGGGTCTACTTGAGCCCCTTCCTGTACCTGAGAAACCATGGAGCATGATCTCCATGGATTTTATAGTAGAACTTCCCCCATCTGAAGACTTCACTACCATTTTCGTTGTGGTTGATCGTTTGACCAAAATGGCCCACTTTGTACCTCTGCAAGGAACTCCTTCTGCCCCGGAGACTGCCTCAACTTTTATCAAGGAGATTGTAAGGTTGCATGGCATCCCTGACAGCATAGTTTCTGATCGAGGGGTGCAGTTCACTTCTAGATTTTGGAGGGCCTTATGTGAAACTTTGAACATTGAACTCCGCCTCTCCACAGCTTATCACCCACAAACTAATGGACAGACTGAAAGGGTCAATCAAACCCTTGAACAGTACCTACGATGCTTTTCTTCTTTTGCACAGGATGACTGGCTATCACTTCTCCCACTCGCGGAATTTTCATACAATAATTCCACCCATTCGGCAACCAAACAGTCACCTTTTTTCGCCAATTATGGATACCATCCTTCTTTCTTGCCTGAGCTGCCTATTGATTCTTCTGTACCTGCCGTACAAGACAGGTTGAACTTCCTTAACTCCAACTACCAATTACTGCAGGATACAATCTCCAAGACCCAGGCAGATAATAAAAAGTTCTTCGACAAGAAGAGAAGAGGCAATTTGAATCTTGAACCTGGAGATAAGGTCTGGCTTTCCACAGCGAACTTGAAACTAAGTTGCCCCTCGAGGAAGCTTGGCCCAAGATTTTTGGGGCCTTTTCCAGTCAAGAGAAAGATTAATGCAGTAGCATTCGAATTAGTGTTACCCAAGAACCTGAGAATACACCCAGTATTCCATGTTTCTTTGTTGAAGCCTACAGTGCCAAATCCTTTCCCAAATCAGATTTCTGAAACCCCTCCACCGCTACTTATCGAAGGGAATGAGGAATTTGAGGTGGAGGCCGTATTGGACTGTAGGAAGAGAGGTAAACAAACACAGTTTCTCATTAAATGGAAAGGCTACGGGCCGGAAGAAAGTTCCTGGGAACCAGCTTCTGATGTGCATGCTCCAAGACTGGTACGAGCTTTCTTTCTACGCCACCCGGAAAAAGAGGTCCTGAGGGGCATCCAGAGGCTGCCCCTAAGGGGGGGGGCAATGTAAGGAAGCTGCCGGGAATCCGTCTGCGCATGCGCGCATTCGTCAACAGTCTCGGAATGCTGGCGCGCACGCGCGCATCCCCAGTACGCAGCGGCCTTTCCGGAGTACCATTGCGCATGCGTGTGCGCAATTCGCGCATGCGCGTGCGCACGGGCAACGTGCGCGCGCAGGAGCACGCTCCTAATTCCCTTTGGCACCAGCCTGCCTACTTAAAGGATGCTCTGACTTCTGACAAGTGCTGACTGGTCTTCAGCAAGTACCCTGATACCTGAACTCTGTTTAAACCTGGCTTGATCCCTGTTGCTGAACCTTGGCTTCCCTTTGACCTTGCTTCCGGACTTGAATACTTGATTACTGGTTCCTGATCTCGGCTTCCCATCTGACCTCCCTCCTGCCTGTGCCTTGTACCTCGCTGCCCGTCTGCTACCGAACCCGGCCACCCTTGTGATCCTGCACCAGCCTCCTGCTTGGCTTAACGCTGTCTCCAGTGCCTGTGCTAGCTGTCCATCCTACCAGCTTTCCTGAATCCAGTTCCTTACCAGATGCTCTGCCTGCATCTCCACGTCTGCAACTCAGCTGACAAGTTCTGCACGCAACTACAGGCACTCGTGTAACTCCTCACCCTAGGTCTGTCCCATCCTCAGTGGGGCTTGGGTTGGAGATACAAGGGAGGCCGACCTCGTCATTCCAGACTCCTACCAGGTACGGAGCCAGAGATGGAGTCTGGAAGGGAGGCCTCTCCACCGAAGGACATTTACCAAACTATTTCTGCGCTCTCAAATATTGTGCAGAAGTTACAAGAGAATCTTGGTCGCATGGAAGAGCGACTTCCGCATGAGGTGACCGTCGCATCGGCCTGTGCTCCTTTCACCGCCATGGAATTTTTCTACTCAAACAGAGTCTGGTCTGTTCCGTGATGCCACTCCCCCTCCGGAACCCAAAGTGCCTATCCCTGAACGGTTTTCTGGAGAACGCAAGAAGTTTCGTACCTTCCGGAATTCTTGTGAACTTTATTTTTCTCTGCTACCCCGAACCTTTGCATCAGAGGACATCAAGGTAGGGTTTATTATTACACTACTACTGAACGAACCACTCTCCTGGGCTCATCACCTTCGGGAACAACATGACCCTGTTCTGACTGCCACGGGTTCATTCTTCTCAGCCATGGCTCAGTTATACACTGACCCCTTTTCCCAGCAAACTGCCGAATCCATGCTTGACAAATTACAGCAAGGGCCAAGGCCTGTTGAAGATTACGTAACTGACTTTCGTGTTTGGAGCGCAGATACCCAATGGAATCACTCTGCACTTCGTCACCAGTTCCGTCTAGGACTTTCTGACACCGTAAAAGATGAACTTGCCAGAGTGGGAATACCCGCGTCCCTGGAAGATCTGATAAATTTAACTATTCAGATCGATCGGCGGTTTCGAGAAAGGCAATCGGAAAAATCTAAAGGGACTCTTTCTGTGGTTTCAAGGCCAGCCGCCCCTGCTCCTCTACCTGTTCCTTCCCCCAGAAGGAGGGAACAGCATAAGGCACCTCACAGCAGTTTTCGTAGGTTACCTCTTTCTCCTGCTGAACGTCTACGTCGAGTCCAAGGCAGTCTGTGTCTCTACTGCGGGGAGGTTGGCCACTTCATACGAACTTGTCCGGCAGAGACCTGCAGGGTCTCTTCCCGTCAGCCTCTTGTGATGCATCTCCCTGGGAAGGATCAGTCACATGTCTCTCTTCCCATCAAGCTTCAGCTCCCCGAAAAGACGGTTTCAGTACTTGCAATCATAGACTCTGGGGCCTGCAGCTGTTTTGTGGACTCTGCATTTGCTTCTCTTCAGCAGCTGCCCTTGGGTACCAAGAGGCAAGGGTTCCATGTCCATCTGGCTGACGGCTCCGGTATTAAATCAGGCCCGGTTACTCAGGGGACCTTGCCTATTCTCTGCCAGACTTCTTCAGGCCATAGCGAACTCCTCCGTTTGGATGTCATAGCTTCTCCCATGTTTCCCGTTATCCTCGGCATTCCATGGTTGAAGGCACACAACCCTCACGTTGACTGGCTTACCGGAGATATCTCTTTTTCGTCCAACTACTGCCAGACGCACTGCCTCTTGGGAGGAACTGTCAACTCCACGCACCTCCTGGGTATCCACCCTGACCATGAAGCCTCTAAACTGATCCCGGTTGCTTATCACGAATTTCTGGACGTCTTTAATAAAAAGGGTGCAGACACTCTTCCACCTCATAGAACTTACGATTGCCCCATTGAACTTCTACCGGGAGCCGAGATCCCGTTTGGTCGGATTTACCCTCTCTCTGAGCCTGAATTGGAAGCCCTGCGTACCTATATCGACGAGAGCCTTGAAAAGCAGTTCATTCGGCCTTCCACTTCACCAGCAGGAGCCGGTATTTTCTTCGTTGAGAAAAAAGACCACACCTTGAGGCCCTGTGTGGACTATCGTGACCTTAACAGGGTCACTGTCAAGAATCGGTACCCTCTTCCTCTGATTCCCGAACTATTCCAGAGGCTGCGAGGGGCACGAGTGTTCTCCAAACTGGACTTGAGGGGTGCCTATAATCTTGTCAGAATCAGGGAGGGAGACGAATGGAAGACGGCCTTCCGGACACGTTTTGGCCACTTTGAGTATTTAGTCATGCCATTCGGGCTCTGCAATGCTCCAGCCACATTCCAGCATCTGGTAAACGATTTTTTTCGGGACTTTCTTGATTTATTCGTCATCGTGTATCTGGATGACATCCTTGTATTCTCTGAAACTTTAGAATCCCATCGGACTCATGTAAAAAAGGTATTAGCTCGATTGCGGGAACACTGACTTTACGCAAAGGATGAAAAATGCGACTTTGAAAAGCAAGTTGTGCATTTCCTAGGGCTTGTCATCTCCGCCGAGGGAATCTCCATGGACCCTTAGAAAGTCGCTTCTGTCTTGGAATGGTCTGCTCCTACTGACAGAAAAGCTGTACAGAGGTTCGTGGGGTTTGCTAACTTTTATAGAACATTTATTAAGGACTTTTCTGGCATCATCACTCCCATTACTCAGCTAACGAAACAGCATGTTCCCTTTCGATGGACCCCAGAGGCTCAGACAGCGTTTGAACAGTTGAAAGCCTTATTCACCTCAGCTCCCATCTTGAAACATCCCGATCCCTCCTTAGCTTATGTTTTGGAGGTAGACGCCTCGGAAAATGCAGTTGAGGCTATTATTTCCCAACGCCAAGGGCCCAAATCATTGCTCCACCCTGTGGCCTTCTTCTCTAAAAAAAATTAAATCCTTCCGAAAGGAATTATGATGTTGGTGACCGAGAGCTACTGGCTATCAAGGCCGCTCTTGAAGAATGGCGTTACCTTTTGGAGGGAGCTTCTCACCCAATTCTTATCTTCACAGATCACAAGAATCTTGAGTATTTGAAGACAGCTAAACGCCTAAGACCTCGGCAGGCAAGATGGGCACTTTTTTTCTCTCGTTTCATGTTTCATATAACCTACCGTCCTGGCTCAAGGAACGGGAAACCAGATGCCTTGTCCCGCATGTTCAGTGATCCAGTTATATCTTCGGAACCTGATATTATTCTACCAGCCAATAATTTTTTACTTCTTCAGGCGGATCTGATGTCACAAATAAGAAAATATGTGGAAGACCAACCGCCTTCCAAGGACCTGGCTCTTCAACTAAGGGATGGCCTGTACTAAGAGGCCTATTTGTCTAAGAGGCAAATCTTTATCCCAGAACAGTTCAGAGTTGCCGTCCTAGGGCGATGTCATGATCATCCCCTAGCGGGTCACTTTGGGATTCACAAGACGGCTAATTCGATCTCCCGTACATTCTGGTGGCCAAACTTGATGAACGACTGCAAGAAATATGTAAGATCTTGTATTTCATGCCTTCGGAATAAGACAGACAGAGCCAGAACTTGGGGTCTACTTGAGCCCCTTCCTGTACCTGAGAAACCATGGAGCATGATCTCCATGGATTTTATAATAGAACTTCCCCCATCTGAAGACTTCACTACCATTTTCGTTGTGGTTGATCGTTTGACCAAAATGGCCCACTTTGTACCTCTGCAAGGAACTCCTTCTGCCCCGGAGACTGCCTCAACTTTTATCAAGGAGATTGTAAGGTTGCATGGCATCCCTGACAGCATAGTTTCTGATCGAGGGGTGCAGTTCACTTCTAGATTTTGGAGGGCCTTATGTGAAACTTTGAACATTGAACTCCGCCTCTCCACAGCTTATCACCCACAAACTAATGGACAGACTGAAAGGGTCAATCAAACCCTTGAACAGTACCTACGATGCTTTTCTTCTTTTGCACAGGATGACTGGCTATCACTTCTCCAACTCGCGGAATTTTCATACAATAATTCCACCCATTCGGAAACCAGTCACCTTTTTACGCCAATTATGGATACCATCCTTATTTCTTGCCTGAGCTGCCTATTGATTCTTCTGTACCTGCCGTACAAGACAGGTTGAACTTCCTTAACTCCAACTACCAATTACTGCAGGTCCCAGAACAGTTCAGAGTTGCCGTCCTAGGGCGATGTCATGATCATCCCCTAGCGGGTCACTTTGGGATTCACAAGACGGCTAATTTGATCTCCCGTACATTCTGGTGGCCAAACTTGATGAACGACTGCAAGAAATATGTAAGATCTTGTATTTCATGCCTTCGGAATAAGACAGACAGAGCCAGAACTTGGGGTCTACTTGAGCCCCTTCCTGTACCTGAGAAACCATGGAGCATGATCTCCATGGATTTTATAGTAGAACTTCCCCCATCTGAAGACTTCACTACCATTTTCGTTGTGGTTGATCGTTTGACCAAAATGGCCCACTTTGTACCTCTGCAAGGAACTCCTTCTGCCCCGGAGACTGCCTCAACTTTTATCAAGGAGATTGTAAGGTTGCATGGCATCCCTGACAGCATAGTTTCTGATCGAGGGGTGCAGTTCACTTCTAGATTTTGGAGGGCCTTATGTGAAACTTTGAACATTGAACTCCGCCTCTCCACAGCTTATCACCCACAAACTAATGGACAGACTGAAAGGGTCAATCAAACCCTTGAACAGTACCTACGATGCTTTTCTTCTTTTGCACAGGATGACTGGCTATCACCTCTCCCACTCGCGGAATTTTCATACAATAATTCCACCCATTCGGCAACCAAACAGTCACCTTTTTTCGCCAATTATGGATACCATCCTTCTTTCTTGCCTGAGCTGCCTATTGATTCTTCTGTACCTGCCGTACAAGACAGGTTGAACTTCCTTAACTCCAACTACCAATTACTGCAGGATACAATCTCCAAGACCCAGGCAGATAATAAAAAGTTCTTCGACAAGAAGAGAAGAGGCAATTTGAATCTTGAACCTGGAGATATGGTCTGGCTTTCCACAGCGAACTTGAAACTAAGTTGCCCCTCGAGGAAGCTTGGCCCAAGATTTTTGGGGCCTTTTCCAGTACCTCGCTGCCCGTCTGCTACCGAACCCGGCCACCCTTGTGATCCTGCACCAGCCTCCTGCTTGGCTTAACGCTGTCTCCAGTGCCTGTGCTAGCTGTCCATCCTACCAGCTTTCCTGAGTCCAGTTCCTTACCAGATGCTCTGCCTGCATCTCCACGTCTGCAACTCAGCTGACAAGTTCTGCACGCAACTACAGGCTCTCGTGTAACTCCTCACCCTAGGTCTGTCCCATCCTCAGTGGGGCTTGGGTTGGAGATACAAGGGAGGCCGACCTCGTCATTCCAGACTCCTACCAGGTACGTGACAGTACCAGTCAGCCAGAGATGGAGTCTGGAAGGGAGGCCTCTCCACCGAAGGACATTTACCAAACTATTTCTGCGCTCTCAAATATTGTGCAGAAGTTACAAGAGCGGGTCACTTTGGGATTCACAAGACGGCTAATTTGATCTCCCGTACATTCTGGTGGCCAAACTTGATGAACGACTGCAAGAAATATGTAAGATCTTGTATTTCATGCCTTCGGAATAAGACAGACAGAGCCAGAACTTGGGGTCTACTTGAGCCCCTTCCTGTACCTGAGAAACCATGGAGCATGATCTCCATGGATTTTATAGTAGAACTTCCCCCATCTGAAGACTTCACTACCATTTTCGTTGTGGTTGATCGTTTGACCAAAATGGCCCACTTTGTACCTCTGCAAGGAACACCTTCTGCCCCGGAGACTGCCTCAACTTTTATCAAGGAGATTGTAAGGTTGCATGGCATCCCTGACAGCATAGTTTCTGATCGAGGGGTGCAGTTCACTTCTAGATTTTGGAGGGCCTTATGTGAAACTTTGAACATTGAACTCCGCCTCTCCACAGCTTATCACCCACAAACTAATGGACAGATTGAAAGGGTCAATCAAACCCTTGAACAGAACCTACGATGCTTTTCTTCTTTTGCACAGGATGACTGGCTATCACTTCTCCCACTCGCGGAATTTTCATACAATAATTCCACCCATTCGGTAACCAAACAGTCATCTTTTTTCGCCAATTATGGATACCATCCTTCTTTCTTGCCTGAGCTGCCTATTGATTCTTCTGTACCTGCCGTACAAGACAGGTTGAACTTCCTTAACTCCAACTACCAATTACTGCAGGTCCCAGAACAGTTCAGAGTTGCCGTCCTAGGGCGATGTCATGATCATCCCCTAGCGGGTCACTTTGGGATTCACAAGACGGCTAATTTGATCTCCCGTACATTCTGGTGGCCAAACTTGATGAACGACTGCAAGAAATATGTAAGATCTTGTATTTCATGCCTTCGGAATAAGACAGACAGAGCCAGAACTTGGGGTCTACTTGAGCCCCTTCCTGTACCTGAGAAACCATGGAGCATGATCTCCATGGATTTTATAGTAGAACTTCCCCCATCTGAAGACTTCACTACCATTTTCGTTGTGGTTGATCGTTTGACCAAAATGGCCCACTTTGTACCTCTGCAAGGAACTCCTTCTGCCCCGGAGACTGCCTCAACTTTTATCAAGGAGATTGTAAGGTTGCATGGCATCCCTGACAGCATAGTTTCTGATCGATGGGTGCAGTTCACTTCTAGATTTTGGAGGGCCTTATGTGAAACTTTGAACATTGAACTCCGCCTCTCCACAGCTTATCACCCACAAACTAATGGACAGACTGAAAGGGTCAATCAAACCCTTGAACAGTACCTACGATGCTTTTCTTCTTTTGCACAGGATGACTGGCTATCACTTCTCCCACTCGCGGAATTTTCATACAATAATTCCACCCATTCGGCAACCAAACAGTCACCTTTTTTCGCCAATTATGGATACCATCCTTCTTTCTTGCCTGAGCTGCCTATTGATTCTTCTGTACCTGCCGTACAAGACAGGTTGAACTTCCTTAACTCCAACTACCAATTACTGCAGGATACAATCTCCAAGACCCAGGCAGATAATAAAAAGTTCTTCGACAAGAAGAGAAGAGGCAATTTGAATCTTGAACCTGGAGATAAGGTCTGGCTTTCCACAGCGAACTTGAAACTAAGTTGCCCCTCGAGGAAGCTTGGCCCAAGATTTTTGGGGCCTTTTCCAGTACCTCGCTGCCCGTCTGCTACCGAACCCGGCCACCCTTGTGATCCTGCACCAGCCTCCTGCTTGGCTTAACGCTGTCTCCAGTGCCTGTGCTAGCTGTCCATCCTACCAGCTTTCCTGAGTCCAGTTCCTTACCAGATGCTCTGCCTGCATCTCCACGTCTGCAACTCAGCTGACAAGTTCTGCACGCAACTACAGGCACTCGTGTAACTCCTCACCCTAGGTCTGTCCCATCCTCAGTGGGGCTTGGGTTGGAGATACAAGGGAGGCCGACCTCGTCATTCCAGACTCCTACCAGGTACGTGACAGTACCAGTTAGCCAGAGATGGAGTCTGGAAGGGAGGCCTCTCCACCGAAGGACATTTACCAAACTATTTCTGCGCTCTCAAATATTGTGCAGAAGTTACAAGAGCGGGTCACTTTGGGATTCACAAGACGGCTAATTTGATCTCCCGTACATTCTGGTGGCCAAACTTGATGAACGACTGCAAGAAATATGTAAGATCTTGTATTTCATGCCTTCGGAATAAGACAGACAGAGCCAGAACTTGGGGTCTACTTGAGCCCCTTCCTGTACCTGAGAAACCATGGAGCATGATCTCCATGGATTTCTTAGTAGAACTTCCCCCATCTGAAGACTTTACTACCATTTTCGTTGTGGTTGATCGTTTGACCAAAATGGCCCACTTTGTACCTCTGCAAGGAACTCCTTCTGCCCCGGAGACTGCCTCAACTTTTATCAAGGAGATTGTAAGGTTGCATGGCATCCCTGACAGCATAGTTTCTGATCGAGGGGTGCAGTTCACTTCTAGATTTTGGAGGGCCTTATGTGAAACTTTGAACATTGAACTCCGCCTCTCCACAGCTTATCACCCACAAACTAATGGACAGACTGAAAGGGTCAATCAAACCCTTGAACAGTACCTACGATGCTTTTCTTCTTTTGCACAGGATGACTGGCTATCACTTCTCCCACTCGCGGAATTTTCATACAATAATTCCACCCATTCGGTAACCAAACAGTCACCTTTTTTCTCCAATTATGGATACCATCCTTCTTTCTTGCCTGAGCTGCCTATTGATTCTTCTGTACCTGCCGTACAAGACAGGTTGAACTTCCTTAACTCCAACTACCAATTACTGCAGGTCCCAGAACAGTTCAGAGTTGCCGTCCTAGGGCGATGTCATGATCATCCCCTAGCGGGTAACTTTGGGATTTACAAGACGGCTAATTTGATCTCCCGTACATTCTAGTGGCCAAACTTGATGAACGACTGCAAGAAGTATGTAGGATCTTGTATTTCATGCCTTCGGAATAAGACAGACAGAGCCAGAACTTGGGGTCTACTTGAGCCCCTTCCTGTACCTGAGAAACCATGGAGCATGATCTCCATGGATTTTATAGTAGAACTTCCCCCATCTGAAGACTTCACTACCATTTTCGTTGTGGTTGATCGTTTGACCAAAATGGCCCACTTTGTACCTTTGCAAGGAACTCCTTCTGCCCCGGAGACTGCCTCAACTTTTATCAAGGCATGGCATGGCATCCCTGACAGCATAGTTTCTGATCGAGGGGTGCAGTTCACTTCTAGATTTTGGAGGGCCTTATGTGAAACTTTGAACATTGAACTCCGCCTCTCCACAGCTTATCACCCACAAACTAATGGACAGACTGAAAGGGTCAATCAAACCCTTGAACAGTACCTACGATGCTTTTCTTCTTTTGCACAGGATGACTGGCTATCACTTCTCCCACTCGCGGAATTTTCATACAATAATTCCACCCATTCGGCAACCAAACAGTCACCTTTTTTCGCCAATTATGGATACCATCCTTCTTTCTTGCCTGAGCTGCCTATTGATTCTTCTGTACCTGCCGTACAAGACAGGTTGAACTTCCTTAACTCCAACTACCAATTACTGCAGGATACAATCTCCAAGACCCAGGCAGATAATAAAAAGTTCTTCGACAAGAAGAGAAGAGGCAATTTGAATCTTGAACCTGGAGATAAGGTCTGGCTTTCCACAGCGAACTTGAAACTAAGTTGCCCCTCGAGGAAGCTTGGCCCAAGATTTTTGGGGCCTTTTCCAGTACCTCGCTGCCCGTCTGCTACCGAACCCGGCCACCCTTGTGATCCTGCACCAGCCTCCTGCTTGGCTTAACGCTGTCTCCAGTGCCTGTGCTAGCTGTCCATCCTACCAGCTTTCCTGAGTCCAGTTCCTTACCAGATGCTCTGCCTGCATCTCCACGTCTGCAACTCAGCTGACAAGTTCTGCACGCAACTACAGGCTCTCGTGTAACTCCTCACCCTAGGTCTGTCCCATCCTCAGTGGGGCTTGGGTTGGAGATACAAGGGAGGCCGACCTCGTCATTCCAGACTCCTACCAGGTACGTGACAGTACCAGTCAGCCAGAGATGGAGTCTGGAATGGAGGCCTCTCCACCGAAGGACATTTACCAAACTATTTCTGCGCTCTCAAATATTGTGCAGAAGTTACAAGAGCGGGTCACTTTGGGATTCACAAGACGGCTAATTTGATCTCCCGTACATTCTGGTGGCCAAACTTGATGAACGACTGCAAGAAATATGTAAGATCTTGTATTTCATGCCTTCGGAATAAGACAGACAGAGCCAGAACTTGGGGTCTACTTGAGCCCCTTCCTGTACCTGAGAAACCATGGAGCATGATCTCCATGGATTTTATAGTAGAACTTCCCCCATCTGAAGACTTTACTACCATTTTCGTTGTGGTTGATCGTTTGACCAAAATGGCCCACTTTGTACCTCTGCAAGGAACTCCTGCCCCGGAGACTGCCTCAACTTTTATCAAGGAGATTGTAAGGTTGCATGGCATCCCTGACAGCATAGTTTCTGATCGAGGGGTGCAGTTCACTTCTAGATTTTGGAGGGCCTTATGTGAAACTTTGAACATTGAACTCCGCCTCTCCACAGCTTATCACCCACAAACTAATGGACAGATTGAAAGGGTCAATCAAACCCTTGAACAGTACCTACGATGCTTTTCTTCTTTTGCACAGGATGACTGGCTATCACTTCTCCCACTCGCGGAATTTTCATACAATTATTCCACCCATTCGGTAACCAAACAGTCACCTTTTTTCGCCAATTATGGATACCATCCTTCTTTCTTGCCTGAGCTGCCTATTGATTCTTCTGTACCTGCCGTACAAGACAGGTTGAACTTCCTTAACTCCAACTACCAATTACTGCAGGATACAATCTCCAAGACCCAGGCAGATAATAAAAATGTCTTCGACAAGAAGAGAAGAGGCAATTTGAATCTTGAACCTGGAGATAAGGTCTGGCTTTCCACAGCGAACTTGAAACTAAGTTGCCCCTCGAGGAAGCTTGGCCCAAGATTTTTGGGGCCTTTTCCAGTACCTCGCTGCCCGTCTGCTACCGAACCCGGCCACCCTTGTGATCCTGCACCAGCCTCCTGCTTGGCTTAACGCTGTCTCCAGTGCCTGTGCTAGCTGTCCATCCTACCAGCTTTCCTGAGTCCAGTTCCTTACCAGATGCTCTGCCTGCATCTCCACGTCTGCAACTCAGCTGACAAGTTCTGCACGCAACTACAGGCTCTCGTGTAACTCCTCACCCTAGGTCTGTCCCATCCTCAGTGGGGCTTGGGTTGGAGATACAAGGGAGGCCGACCTCGTCATTCCAGACTCCTACCAGGTACGTGACAGTACCAGTCAGCCAGAGATGGAGTCTGGAAGGGAGGCCTCTCCACCGAAGGACATTTACCAAACTATTTCTGCGATCTCAAATATTGTGCAGAAGTTACAAGAGCGGGTCACTTTGGGATTCACAAGACGGCTAATTTGATCTCCCGTACATTCTGGTGGCCAAACTTGATGAACGACTGCAAGAAATATGTAAGATCTTGTATTTCATGCCTTCGGAATAAGACAGACAGAGCCAGAACTTGGGGTCTACTTGAGCCCCTTCCTGTACCTGAGAAACCATGGAGCATGATCTCCATGGATTTTATAGTAGAACTTCCCCATCTGAAGATTTCACTACCATTTTCGTTGCGGTTGATCGTTTGACAAAAATGGCCCACTTTGTACCTCTGCAAGGAACTCCTTCTGCCCCGGAGACTGCCTCAACTTTTATCAAGGAGATTGTAAGGTTGCATGGCATCCCTGACAGCATAGTTTCTGATCGAGGGGTGCAGTTCACTTCTAGATTTTGGAGGGCCTTATGTGAAACTTTGAACATTGAACTCCGCCTCTCCACAGCTTATCACCCACAAACTAATGGACAGATTGAAAGGGTCAATCAAACCCTTGAACAGTACCTACGATGCTTTTCTTCTTTTGCACAGGATGACTGGCTATCACTTCTCCCACTCGCGGAATTTTCATACAATAATTCCACCAATTCGGCAACCAAACAGTCACCTTTTTTCGCCAATTATGGATACCATCCTTCTTTCTTGCCTGAGCTGCCTATTGATTCTTCTGTACCTGCCGTACAAGACAGGTTGAACTTCCTTAACTCCAACTACCAATTACTGCAGGATACAATCTCCAAGACCCAGGCAGATAATAAAAATGTCTTCGACAAGAAGAGAAGAGGCAATTTGAATCTTGAACCTGGAGATAAGGTCTGGCTTTCCACAGCGAACTTGAAACTAAGTTGCCCCTCGAGGAAGCTTGGCCCAAGATTTTTGGGGCCTTTTCCAGTACCTCGCTGCCCGTCTGCTACCGAACCCGGCCACCCTTGTGATCCTGCACCAGCCTCCTGCTTGGCTTAACGCTGTCTCCAGTGCCTGTGCTAGCTGTCCATCCTACCAGCTTTCCTGAGTCCAGTTCCTTACCAGATGCTCTGCCTGCATCTCCACGTCTGCAACTCAGCTGACAAGTTCTGCACGCAACTACAGGCTCTCGTGTAACTCCTCACCCTAGGTCTGTCCCATCCTCAGTGGGGCTTGGGTTGGAGATACAAGGGAGGCCGACCTCGTCATTCCAGACTCCTACCAGGTACGTGACAGTACCAGTCAGCCAGAGATGGAGTCTGGAAGGGAGGCCTCTCCACCGAAGGACATTTACCAAACTATTTCTGCGATCTCAAATATTGTGCAGAAGTTACAAGAGCGGGTCACTTTGGGATTCACAAGACGGCTAATTTGATCTCCCGTACATTCTGGTGGCCAAACTTGATGAACGACTGCAAGAAATATGTAAGATCTTGTATTTCATGCCTTCGGAATAAGACAGACAGAGCCAGAACTTGGGGTCTACTTGAGCCCCTTCCTGTACCTGAGAAACCATGGAGCATGATCTCCATGGATTTCTTAGTAGAACTTCCCCCATCTGAAGACTTTACTACCATTTTCGTTGTGGTTGATCGTTTGACCAAAATGGCCCACTTTGTACCTCTGCAAGGAACTCCTTCTGCCCCGGAGACTGCCTCAACTTTTATCAAGGAGATTGTAAGGTTGCATGGCATCCCTGACAGCATAGTTTCTGATCGAGGGGTAGCAGTTCACTTCTAGATTTTGGAGGGCCTTATGTGAAACTTTGAACATTGAACTCCGCCTCTCCACAGCTTATCACCCACAAACTAATGGACAGATTGAAAGGGTCAATCAAACCCTTGAACAGTACCTACGATGCTTTTCTTCTTTTGCACAGGATGACTGGCTATCACTTCTCCCACTCGCGGAATTTTCATACAATAATTCCACCCATTCGGTAACCAAACAGTCACCTTTTTCGCCAATTATGGATACCATCCTTCTTTCTTGCCTGAGCTGCCTATTGATTCTTCTGTACCTGCCGTACAAGACAGGTTGAACTTCCTTAACTCCAACTACCAATTAGTGCAGGTCCCAGAACAGTTCAGAGTTGCCGTCCTAGGGCGATGTCATGATCATCCCCTAGCGGGTCACTTTGGGATTCACAAGACGGCTAATTTGATCTCCCATACATTCTGGTGGCCAAACTTGATGAACGACTGCAAGAAATATGTAAGATCTTGTATTTCATGCCTTCGGAATAAGACAGACAGAGCCAGAACTTGGGGTCTACTTGAGCCCCTTTCCTGTACCTGAGAAACCATGGAGCATGATCTCCATGGATTTTATAGTAGAACTTCCCCATCTGAAGACTTCACTACCATTTTCGTTGTGGTTGATCGTTTGACCAAAATGGCCCACTTTGTACCTCTGCAAGGAACTCCTTCTGCCCCGGAGACTGCCTCAACTTTTATCAAGGAGATTGTAAGGTTGCATGGCATCCCTGACAGCATAGTTTCTGATCGAGGGGTGCAGTTCACTTCTAGATTTTGGAGGGCCTTATGTGAAACTTTGAACATTGAACTCCGCCTCTCCACAGCTTATCACCCACAAACTAATGGACAGACTGAAAGGGTCAATCAAACCCTTGAACAGTACCTACGATGCTTTTCTTCTTTTGCACAGGATGACTGGCTATCACTTCTCCCTCTCGCGGAATTTTCATACAATAATTCCACCCATTCGGCAACCAAACAGTCACCTTTTTTCGCCAATTATGGATACCATCCTTCTTTCTTGCCTGAGCTGCCTATTGATTCTTCTGTACCTGCCGTACAAGACAGGTTGAACTTCCTTAACTCCAACTACCAATTACTGCAGGATACAATCTCCAAGACCCAGGCAGATAATAAAAAGTTCTTCGACAAGAAGAGAAGAGGCAATTTGAATCTTGAACCTGGAGATAAGGTCTGGCTTTCCACAGCGAACTTGAAACTAAGTTGCCCCTCGAGGAAGCTTGGCCCAAGATTTTTGGGGCCTTTTCCAGTACCTCGCTGCCCGTCTGCTACCGAACCCGGCCACCCTTGTGATCCTGCACCAGCCTCCTGCTTGGCTTAACGCTGTCTCCAGTGCCTGTGCTAGCTGTCCATCCTACCAGCTTTCCTGAGTCCAGTTCCTTACCAGATGCTCTGCCTGCATCTCCACGTCTGCAACTCAGCTGACAAGTTCTGCACGCAACTACAGGCTCTCGTGTAACTCCTCACCCTAGGTCTGTCCCATCCTCAGTGGGGCTTGGGTTGGAGATACAAGGGAGGCCGACCTCGTCATTCCAGACTCCTACCAGGTACGTGACAGTACCAGTCAGCCAGAGATGGAGTCTGGAATGGAGGCCTCTCCACCGAAGGACATTTACCAAACTATTTCTGCGCTCTCAAATATTGTGCAGAAGTTACAAGAGCGGGTCACTTTGGGATTCACAAGACGGCTAATTTGATCTCCCGTACATTCTGGTGGCCAAACTTGATGAACGACTGCAAGAAATATGTAAGATCTTGTATTTCATGCCTTCGGAATAAGACAGACAGAGCCAGAACTTGGGGTCTACTTGAGCCCCTTCCTGTACCTGAGAAACCATGGAGCATGATCTCCATGGATTTTATAGTAGAACTTCCCCCATCTGAAGACTTTACTACCATTTTCGTTGTGGTTGATCGTTTGACCAAAATGGCCCACTTTGTACCTCTGCAAGGAACTCCTGCCCCGGAGACTGCCTCAACTTTTATCAAGGAGATTGTAAGGTTGCATGGCATCCCTGACAGCATAGTTTCTGATCGAGGGGTGCAGTTCACTTCTAGATTTTGGAGGGCCTTATGTGAAACTTTGAACATTGAACTCCGCCTCTCCACAGCTTATCACCCACAAACTAATGGACAGAGTGAAAGGTTCAATCAAACCCTTGAACAGTACCTACGATGCTTTTCTTCTTTTGCACAGGATGACTGGCTATCACTTCTCCCACTCGCGGAATTTTCATACAATTATTCCACCCATTCGGTAACCAAACAGTCACCTTTTTTCGCCAATTATGGATACCATCCTTCTTTCTTGCCTGAGCTGCCTATTGATTCTTCTGTACCTGCCGTACAAGACAGGTTGAACTTCCTTAACTCCAACTACCAATTACTGCAGGTCCCAGAACAGTTCAGAGTTGCCGTCCTAGGGCGATGTCATGATCATCCCCTAGCGGGTCACTTTGGGATTCACAAGACGGCTAATTTGATCTCCCGTACATTCTGGTGGCCAAACTTGATGAACGACTGCAAGAAATATGTAAGATCTTGTATTTCATGCCTTCGGAATAAGACAGACAGAGCCAGAACTTGGGGTCTACTTGAGCCCCTTCCTGTACCTGAGAAACCATGGAGCATGATCTCTATGGATTTTATAGTAGAACTTCCCCATCTGAAGACTTCACTACCATTTTCGTTGCGGTTGATCGTTTGACCAAAATGGCCCACTTTGTACCTCTGCAAGGAACTCCTTCTGCCCCGGAGACTGCCTCAACTTTTATCAAGGAGATTGTAAGGTTGCATGGCATCCCTGACAGCATAGTTTCTGATCGAGGGGTGCAGTTCACTTCTAGATTTTGGAGGGCCTTATGTGAAACTTTGAACATTGAACTCCGCCTCTCCACAGCTTATCACCCACAAACTAATGGACAGACTGAAAGGGTCAATCAAACCCTTGAACAGTACCTACGATGCTTTTCTTCTTTTGCACAGGATGACTGGCTATCACTTCTCCCACTCGCGGAATTTTCATACAATAATTCCACCCATTCGGCAACCAAACAGTCACCTTTTTTCGCCAATTATGGATACCATCCTTGTTTCTTGCCTGAGCTGCCTATTGATTCTTCTGTACCTGCCGTACAAGACAGGTTGAACTTCCTTAACTCCAACTACCAATTACTGCAGGATACAATCTCCAAGACCCAGGCAGATAATAAAAAGTTCTTCGACAAGAAGAGAAGAGGCAATTTGAATCTTGAACCTGGAGATAAGGTCTGGCTTTCCACAGCGAACTTGAAACTAAGTTGCCCCTCGAGGAAGCTTGGCCCAAGATTTTTGGGGCCTTTTCCAGTACCTCGCTGCCCGTCTGCTACCGAACCCGGCCACCCTTGTGATCCTGCACCAGCCTCCTGCTTGGCTTAACGCTGTCTCCAGTGCCTGTGCTAGCTGTCCATCCTACCAGCTTTCCTGAGTCCAGTTCCTTACCAGATGCTCTGCCTGCATCTCCACGTCTGCAACTCAGCTGACAAGTTCTGCACGCAACTACAGGCACTCGTGTAACTCCTCACCCTAGGTCTGTCCCATCCTCAGTGGGGCTTGGGTTGGAGATACAAGGGAGGCCGACCTCGTCATTCCAGACTCCTACCAGGTACGTGACAGTACCAGTTAGCCAGAGATGGAGTCTGGAAGGGAGGCCTCTCCACCGAAGGACATTTACCAAACTATTTCTGCGCTCTCAAATATTGTGCAGAAGTTACAAGAGCGGGTCACTTTGGGATTCACAAGACGGCTAATTTGATCTCCCGTACATTCTGGTGGCCAAACTTGATGAACGACTGCAAAAAATATGTAAGATCTTGTATTTCATGCCTTCGGAATAAGACAGACAGAGCCAGAACTTGGGGTCTACTTGAGCCCCTTCCTGTACCTGAGAAACCATGGAGCATGATCTCCATGGATTTCTTAGTAGAACTTCCCCCATCTGAAGACTTTACTACCATTTTCGTTGTGGTTGATCGTTTGACCAAAATGGCCCACTTTGTACCTCTGCAAGGAACTCCTTCTGCCCCGGAGACTGCCTCAACTTTTATCAAGGAGATTGTAAGGTTGCATGGCATCCCTGACAGCATAGTTTCTGATCGAGGGGTGCAGTTCACTTCTAGATTTTGGAGGGCCTTATGTGAAACTTTGAACATTGAACTCCGCCTCTCCACAGCTTATCACCCACAAACTAATGGACAGATTGAAAGGGTCAATCAAACCCTTGAACAGTACCTACGATGCTTTTCTTCTTTTGCACAGGATGACTGGCTATCACTTCTCCCACTCGCGGAATTTTCATACAATAATTCCACCCATTCGGTAACCAAACAGTCACCTTTTTCGCCAATTATGGATACCATCCTTCTTTCTTGCCTGAGCTGCCTATTGATTCTTCTGTACCTGCCGTACAAGACAGGTTGAACTTCCTTAACTCCAACTACCAATTAGTGCAGGTCCCAGAACAGTTCAGAGTTGCCGTCCTAGGGCGATGTCATGATCATCCCCTAGCGGGTCACTTTGGGATTCACAAGACGGCTAATTTGATCTCCCGTACATTCTGGTGGCCAAACTTGATGAACGACTGCAAGAAATATGTAAGATCTTGTATTTCATGCCTTCGGAATAAGACAGACAGAGCCAGAACTTGGGGTCTACTTGAGCCCCTTTCCTGTACCTGAGAAACCATGGAGCATGATCTCCATGGATTTTATAGTAGAACTTCCCCATCTGAAGACTTCACTACCATTTTCGTTGTGGTTGATCGTTTGACCAAAATGGCCCACTTTGTACCTCTGCAAGGAACTCCTTCTGCCCCGGAGACTGCCTCAACTTTTATCAAGGAGATTGTAAGGTTGCATGGCATCCCTGACAGCATAGTTTCTGATCGAGGGGTGCAGTTCACTTCTAGATTTTGGAGGGCCTTATGTGAAACTTTGAACATTGAACTCCGCCTCTCCACAGCTTATCACCCACAAACTAATGGACAGACTGAAAGGGTCAATCAAACCCTTGAACAGTACCTACGATGCTTTTCTTCTTTTGCACAGGATGACTGGCTATCACTTCTCCCACTCGCGGAATTTTCATACAATAATTCCACCCATTCGGCAACCAAACAGTCACCTTTTTTCGCCAATTATGGATACCATCCTTCTTTCTTGCCTGAGCTGCCTATTGATTCTTCTGTACCTGCCGTACAAGACAGGTTGAACTTCCTTAACTCCAACTACCAATTACTGCAGGATACAATCTCCAAGACCCAGGCAGATAATAAAAAGTTCTTCGACAAGAAGAGAAGAGGCAATTTGAATCTTGAACCTGGAGATAAGGTCTGGCTTTCCACAGCGAACTTGAAACTAAGTTGCCCCTCGAGGAAGCTTGGCCCAAGATTTTTGGGGCCTTTTCCAGTACCTCGCTGCCCGTCTGCTACCGAACCCGGCCACCCTTGTGATCCTGCACCAGCCTCCTGCTTGGCTTAACGCTGTCTCCAGTGCCTGTGCTAGCTGTCCATCCTACCAGCTTTCCTGAGTCCAGTTCCTTACCAGATGCTCTGCCTGCATCTCCACGTCTGCAACTCAGCTGACAAGTTCTGCACGCAACTACAGGCTCTCGTGTAACTCCTCACCATAGGTCTGTCCCATCCTCAGTGGGGCTTGGGTTGGAGATACAAGGGAGGCCGACCTCGTCATTCCAGACTCCTACCAGGTACGTGACAGTACCAGTCAGCCAGAGATGGAGTCTGGAATGGAGGCCTCTCCACCGAAGGACATTTACCAAACTATTTCTGCGCTCTCAAATATTGTGCAGAAGTTGCAAGAGCGGGTCACTTTGGGATTCACAAGACGGCTAATTTGATCTCCCGTACATTCTGGTGGCCAAACTTGATGAACGACTGCAAGAAATATGTAAGATCTTGTATTTCATGCCTTCGGAATAAGACAGACAGAGCCAGAACTTGGGGTCTACTTGAGCCCCTTCCTGTACCTGAGAAACCATGGAGCATGATCTCCATGGATTTTATAGTAGAACTTCCCCCATCTGAAGACTTTACTACCATTTTCGTTGTGGTTGATCGTTTGACCAAAATGGCCCACTTTGTACCTCTGCAAGGAACTCCTGCCCCGGAGACTGCCTCAACTTTTATCAAGGAGATTGTAAGGTTGCATGGCATCCCTGACAGCATAGTTTCTGATCGAGGGGTGCAGTTCACTTCTAGATTTTGGAGGGCCTTATGTGAAACTTTGAACATTGAACTCCGCCATTCCACAGCTTATCACCCACAAACTAATGGACAGATTGAAAGGTTCAATCAAACCCTTGAACAGTACCTACGATGCTTTTCTTCTTTTGCACAGGATGACTGGCTATCACTTCTCCCACTCGCGGAATTTTCATACAATTATTCCACCCATTCGGTAACCAAACAGTCACCTTTTTTCGCCAATTATGGATACCATCCTTCTTTCTTGCCTGAGCTGCCTATTGATTCTTCTGTACCTGCCGTACAAGACAGGTTGAACTTCCTTAACTCCAACTACCAATTACTGCAGGTCCCAGAACAGTTCAGAGTTGCCGTCCTAGGGCGATGTCATGATCATCCCCTAGCGGGTCACTTTGGGATTCACAAGACGGCTAATTTGATCTCCCGTACATTCTGGTGGCCAAACTTGATGAACGACTGCAAGAAATATGTAAGATCTTGTATTTCATGCCTTCGGAATAAGACAGACAGAGCCAGAACTTGGGGTCTACTTGAGCCCCTTCCTGTACCTGAGAAACCATGGAGCATGATCTCCATGGATTTTATAGTAGAACTTCCCCATCTGAAGACTTCACTACCATTTTCGTTGCGGTTGATCGTTTGACCAAAATGGCCCACTTTGTACCTCTGCAAGGAACTCCTTCTGCCCCGGAGACTGCCTCAACTTTTATCAAGGAGATTGTAAGGTTGCATGGCATCCCTGACAGCATAGTTTCTGATCGAGGGGTGCAGTTCACTTCTAGATTTTGGAGGGCCTTATGTGAAACTTTGAACATTGAACTCCGCCTCTCCACAGCTTATCACCCACAAACTAATGGACAGACTGAAAGGGTCAATCAAACCCTTGAACAGTACCTACGATGCTTTTCTTCTTTTGCACAGGATGACTGGCTATCACTTCTCCCACTCGCGGAATTTTCATACAATAATTCCACCCATTCGGCAACCAAACAGTCACCTTTTTTCGCCAATTATGGATACCATCCTTGTTTCTTGCCTGAGCTGCCTATTGATTCTTCTGTACCTGCCGTACAAGACAGGTTGAACTTCCTTAACTCCAACTACCAATTACTGCAGGATACAATCTCCAAGACCCAGGCAGATAATAAAAAGTTCTTCGACAAGAAGAGAAGAGGCAATTTGAATCTTGAACCTGGAGATAAGGTCTGGCTTTCCACAGCGAACTTGAAACTAAGTTGCCCCTCGAGGAAGCTTGGCCCAAGATTTTTGGGGCCTTTTCCAGTACCTCGCTGCCCGTCTGCTACCGAACCCGGCCACCCTTGTGATCCTGCACCAGCCTCCTGCTTGGCTTAACGCTGTCTCCAGTGCCTGTGCTAGCTGTCCATCCTACCAGCTTTCCTGAGTCCAGTTCCTTACCAGATGCTCTGCCTGCATCTCCACGTCTGCAACTCAGCTGACAAGTTCTGCACGCAACTACAGGCACTCGTGTAACTCCTCACCCTAGGTCTGTCCCATCCTCAGTGGGGCTTGGGTTGGAGATACAAGGGAGGCCGACCTCGTCATTCCAGACTCCTACCAGGTACGTGACAGTACCAGTTAGCCAGAGATGGAGTCTGGAAGGGAGGCCTCTCCACCGAAGGACATTTACCAAACTATTTCTGCGCTCTCAAATATTGTGCAGAAGTTACAAGAGCGGGTCACTTTGGGATTCACAAGACGGCTAATTTGATCTCCCGTACATTCTGGTGGCCAAACTTGATGAACGACTGCAAGAAATATGTAAGATCTTGTATTTCATGCCTTCGGAATAAGACAGACAGAGCCAGAACTTGGGGTCTACTTGAGCCCCTTCCTGTACCTGAGAAACCATGGAGCATGATCTCCATGGATTTCTTAGTAGAACTTCCCCCATCTGAAGACTTTACTACCATTTTCGTTGTGGTTGATCGTTTGACCAAAATGGCCCACTTTGTACCTCTGCAAGGAACTCCTTCTGCCCCGGAGACTGCCTCAACTTTTATCAAGGAGATTGTAAGGTTGCATGGCATCCCTGACAGCATAGTTTCTGATCGAGGGGTGCAGTTCACTTCTAGATTTTGGAGGGCCTTATGTGAAACTTTGAACATTGAACTCCGCCTCTCCACAGCTTATCACCCACAAACTAATGGACAGATTGAAAGGGTCAATCAAACCCTTGAACAGTACCTACGATGCTTTTCTTCTTTTGCACAGGATGACTGGCTATCACTTCTCCCACTCGCGGAATTTTCATACAATTATTCCACCCATTCGGTAACCAAACAGTCACCTTTTTTCGCCAATTATGGATACCATCCTTCTTTCTTGCCTGAGCTGCCTATTGATTCTTCTGTACCTGCCGTACAAGACAGGTTGAACTTCCTTAACTCCAACTACCAATTACTGCAGGTCCCAGAACAGTTCAGAGTTGCCGTCCTAGGGCGATGTCATGATCATCCCCTAGCGGGTCACTTTGGGATTCACAAGACGGCTAATTTGATCTCCCGTACATTCTGGTGGCCAAACTTGATGAACGACTGCAAGAAATATGTAAGATCTTGTATTTCATGCCTTCGGAACAAGACAGACAGAGCCAGAACTTGGGGTCTACTTGAGCCCCTTCCTGTACCTGAGAAACCATGGAGCATGATCTCCATGGATTTTATAGTAGAACTTCCCCATCTGAAGACTTCACTACCATTTTCGTTGCGGTTGATCGTTTGACCAAAATGGCCCACTTTGTACCTCTGCAAGGAACTCCTTCTGCCCCGGAGACTGCCTCAACTTTTATCAAGGAGATTGTAAGGTTGCATGGCATCCCTGACAGTATAGTTTCTGATCGAGGGGTGCAGTTCACTTCTAGATTTTGGAGGGCCTTATGTGAAACTTTGAACATTGAACTCCGCCTCTCCACAGCTTATCACCCACAAACTAATGGACAGACTGAAAGGGTCAATCAAACCCTTGAACAGTACCTACGATGCTTTTCTTCTTTTGCACAGGATGACTGGCTATCACTTCTCCCACTCGCGGAATTTTCATACAATAATTCCACCCATTCGGCAACCAAACAGTCACCTTTTTTCGCCAATTATGGATACCATCCTTGTTTCTTGCCTGAGCTGCCTATTGATTCTTCTGTACCTGCCGTACAAGACAGGTTGAACTTCCTTAACTCCAACTACCAATTACTGCAGGATACAATCTCCAAGACCCAGGCAGATAATAAAAAGTTCTTCGACAAGAAGAGAAGAGGCAATTTGAATCTTGAACCTGGAGATAAGGTCTGGCTTTCCACAGCGAACTTGAAACTAAGTTGCCCCTCGAGGAAGCTTGGCCCAAGATTTTTGGGGCCTTTTCCAGTACCTCGCTGCCCGTCTGCTACCGAACCCGGCCACCCTTGTGATCCTGCACCAGCCTCCTGCTTGGCTTAACGCTGTCTCCAGTGCCTGTGCTAGCTGTCCATCCTACCAGCTTTCCTGAGTCCTGTTCCTTACCAGATGCTCTGCCTGCATCTCCACGTCTGCAACTCAGCTGACAAGTTCTGCACGCAACTACAGGCACTCGTGTAACTCCTCACCCTAGGTCTGTCCCATCCTCAGTGGGGCTTGGGTTGGAGATACAAGGGAGGCCGACCTCGTCATTCCAGACTCCTACCAGGTACGTGACAGTACCAGTTAGCCAGAGATGGAGTCTGGAAGGGAGGCCTCTCCACCGAAGGACATTTACCAAACTATTTCTGCGCTCTCAAATATTGTGCAGAAGTTACAAGAGCGGGTCACTTTGGGATTCACAAGACGGCTAATTTGATCTCCCGTACATTCTGGTGGCCAAACTTGATGAACAACTGCAAGAAATATGTAAGATCTTGTATTTCATGCCTTCGGAATAAGACAGACAGAGCCAGAACTTGGGGTCTACTTGAGCCCCTTCCTGTACCTGAGAAACCATGGAGCATGATCTCCATGGATTTCTTAGTAGAACTTCCCCCATCTGAAGACTTTACTACCATTTTCGTTGTGGTTGATCGTTTGACCAAAATGGCCCACTTTGTACCTCTGCAAGGAACTCCTTCTGCCCCGGAGACTGCCTCAACTTTTATCAAGGAGATTGTAAGGTTGCATGGCATCCCTGACAGCATAGTTTCTGATCGAGGGGTGCAGTTCACTTCTAGATTTTGGAGGGCCTTATGTGAAACTTTGAACATTGAACTCCGCCTCTCCACAGCTTATCACCCACAAACTAATGGACAGACTGAAAGGGTCAATCAAACCCTTGAACAGTACCTACGATGCTTTTCTTCTTTTGCACAGGATGACTGGCTATCACTTCTCCCACTCGCGGAATTTTCATACAATAATTCCACCCATTCGGTAACCAGTCACCTTTTTTCGCCAATTATGGATACCATCCTTCTTTCTTGCCTGAGCTGCCTATTGGTTCTTCTGTACCTGCCGTACAAGACAGGTTGAACTTCCTTAACTCCAACTACCAATTACTGCAGGTCCCAGAACAGTTCAGAGTTGCCGTCCTAGGGCGATGTCATGATCATCCCCTAGCGGGTCACTTTGGGATTCACAAGACGGCTAATTTGATCTCCCGTACATTCTGGTGGCCAAACTTGATGAACGACTGCAAGAAATATGTAGGATCTTGTATTTCATGCCTTCGGAATAAGACAGACAGAGCCAGAACTTGGGGTCTACTTGAGCCCCTTCCTGTACCTGAGAAACCATGGAGCAAGATCTCCATGGATTTTATAGTAGAACTTCCCCCATCTGAAGACTTCACTACCATTTTCGTTGTGGTTGAACGTTTGACCAAAATGGCCCACTTTGTACCTTTGCAAGGAACTCCTTCTGCCCCGGAGACTGCCTCAACTTTTATCAAGGAGATTGTATGGTTGCATGGCATCCCTGACAGCATAGTTTCTGATCGAGGGGTGCAGTTCACTTCTAGATTTTGGAGGGCCTTATGTGAAACTTTGAACATTGAACTCCGCCTCTCCACAGCTTATCACCCACAAACTAATGGACAGACTGAAAGGGTCAATCAAACCCTTGAACAGTACCTACGATGCTTTTCTTCTTTTGCACAGGATGACTGGCTATCACTTCTCCCACTCGCGGAATTTTCATACAATAATTCCACCAATTCGGCAACCAAACAGTCACCTTTTTTCGCCAATTATGGATACCATCCTTCTTTCTTGCCTGAGCTGCCTATTGATTCTTCTGTACCTGCCGTACAAGACAGGTTGAACTTCCTTAACTCCAACTACCAATTACTGCAGGATACAATCTCCAAGACCCAGGCAGATAATAAAAAGTTCTTCGACAAGAAGAGAAGAGGCAATTTGAATCTTGAACCTGGAGATAAGGTCTGGCTTTCCACAGCGAACTTGAAACTAAGTTGCCCCTCGAGGAAGCTTGGCCCAAGATTTTTGGGGCCTTTTCCAGTACCTCGCTGCCCGTCTGCTACCGAACCCGGCCACCCTTGTGATCCTGCACCAGCCTCCTGCTTGGCTTAACGCTGTCTCCAGTGCCTGTGCTAGCTGTCCATCCTACCAGCTTTCCTGAGTCCAGTTCCTTACCAGATGCTCTGCCTGCATCTCCACGTCTGCAACTCAGCTGACAAGTTCTGCACGCAACTACAGGCTCTCGTGTAACTCCTCACCCTAGGTCTGTCTCATCCTCAGTGGGGCTTGGGTTGGAGATACAAGGGAGGCCGACCTCGTCATTCCAGACTCCTACCAGGTACGTGACAGTACCAGTCAGCCAGAGATGGAGTCTGGAAGGGAGGCCTCTCCACCGAAGGACATTTACCAAACTATTTCTGCGCTCTCAAATATTGTGCAGAAGTTACAAGAGCGGGTCACTTTGGGATTCACAAGACGGCTAATTTGATCTCCCGTACATTCTGGTGGCCAAACTTGATGAACGACTGCAAGAAATATGTAAGATCTTGTATTTCATGCCTTCGGAATAAGACAGACAGAGCCAGAACTTGGGGTCTACTTGAGCCCCTTCCTGTACCTGAGAAACCATGGAGCATGATCTCCATGGATTTCTTAGTAGAACTTCCCCCATCTGAAGACTTTACTACCATTTTCGTTGTGGTTGATCGTTTGACCAAAATGGCCCACTTTGTACCTCTGCAAGGAACTCCTTCTGCCCCGGAGACTGCCTCAACTTTTATCAAGGAGATTGTAAGGTTGCATGGCATCCCTGACAGCATAGTTTCTGATCGAGGGGTGCAGTTCACTTCTAGATTTTGGAGGGCCTTATGTGAAACTTTGAACATTGAACTCCGCCTCTCCACAGCTTATCACCCACAAACTAATGGACAGATTGAAAGGGTCAATCAAACCCTTGAACAGTACCTACGATGCTTTTCTTCTTTTGCACAGGATGACTGGCTATCACTTCTCCCACTCGCGGAATTTTCATACAATAATTCCACCCATTCGGTAACCAAACAGTCACCTTTTTTCGCCAATTATGGATACCATCCTTCTTTCTTGCCTGAGCTGCCTATTGATTCTTCTGTACCTGCCGTACAAGACAGGTTGAACTTCCTTAACTCCAACTACCAATTACTGCAGGTCCCAGAACAGTTCAGAGTTGCCGTCCTAGGGCGATGTCATGATCATCCCCTAGCGGGTCACTTTGGGATTCACAAGACGGCTAATTTGATCTCCCGTACATTCTGGTGGCCAAACTTGATGAACGACTGCAAGAAATATGTAAGATCTTGTATTTCATGCCTTCGGAATAAGACAGACAGAGCCAGAACTTGGGGTCTACTTGAGCCCCTTCCTGTACCTGAGAAACCATGGAGCATAATCTCCATGGATTTTATAGTAGAACTTCCCCATCTGAAGACTTCACTACCATTTTCGTTGTGGTTGATCGTTTGACCAAAATGGCCCACTTTGTACCTCTGCAAGGAACTCCTTCTGCCCCGGAGACTGCCTCAACTTTTATCAAGGAGATTGTAAGGTTGCATGGCATCCCTGACAGCATAGTTTCTGATCGAGGGGTGCAGTTCACTTCTAGATTTTGGAGGGCCTTATGTGAAACTTTGAACATTGAACTCCGCCTCTCCACAGCTTATCACCCAAAAAAAAAAATGGACAGACTGAAAGGGTCAATCAAACCCTTGAACAGTACCTACGATGTTTTTCTTCTTTTGCACAGGATGACTGGCTATCACTTCTCCCACTCGCGGAATTTTCATACAATAATTCCACCCATTCGGCAACCAGTCACCTTTTTTCGCCAATTATGGATACCATCCTTCTTTCTTGCCTGAGCTGCCTATTGGTTCTTCTGTACCTGCCGTACAAGACAGGTTGAACTTCCTTAACTCCAACTACCAATTACTGCAGGTCCCAGAACAGTTCAGAGTTGCCGTCCTAGGGCGATGTCATGATCATCCCCTAGCGGGTCACTTTGGGATTCACAAGACGGCTAATTTGATCTCCCGTACATTCTGGTGGCCAAACTTGATGAACAACTGCAAGAAATATGTAAGATCTTGTATTTCATGCCTTCGGAATAAGACAGACAGAGCCAGAACTTGGGGTCTACTTGAGCCCCTTCCTGTACCTGAGAAACCATGGAGCATGATCTCCATGGATTTCTTAGTAGAACTTCCCCCATCTGAAGACTTTACTACCATTTTCGTTGTGGTTGATCGTTTGACCAAAATGGCCCACTTTGTACCTCTGCAAGGAACTCCTTCTGCCCCGGAGACTGCCTCAACTTTTATCAAGGAGATTGTAAGGTTGCATGGCATCCCTGACAGCATAGTTTCTGATCGAGGGGTGCAGTTCACTTCTAGATTTTGGAGGGCCTTATGTGAAACTTTGAACATTGAACTCCGCCTCTCCACAGCTTATCACCCACAAACTAATGGACAGACTGAAAGGGTCAATCAAACCCTTGAACAGTACCTACGATGCTTTTCTTCTTTTGCACAGGATGACTGGCTATCACTTCTCCCACTCGCGGAATTTTCATACAATAATTCCACCCATTCGGTAACCAAACAGTCACCTTTTTTCGCCAATTATGGATACCATCCTTCTTTCTTGCCTGAGCTGCCTATTGGTTCTTCTGTACCTGCCGTACAAGACAGGTTGAACTTCCTTAACTCCAACTACCAATTACTGCAGGTCCCAGAACAGTTCAGAGTTGCCGTCCTAGGGCGATGTCATGATCATCCCCTAGCGGGTCACTTTGGGATTCACAAGACGGCTAATTTGATCTCCCGTACATTCTGGTGGCCAAACTTGATGAACGACTGCAAGAAATATGTAGGATCTTGTATTTCATGCCTTCGGAATAAGACAGACAGAGCCAGAACTTGGGGTCTACTTGAGCCCCTTCCTGTACCTGAGAAACCATGGAGCATGATCTCCATGGATTTTATAGTAGAACTTCCCCCATCTGAAGACTTCACTACCATTTTCGTTGTGGTTGAACGTTTGACCAAAATGGCCCACTTTGTACCTTTGCAAGGAACTCCTTCTGCCCCGGAGACTGCCTCAACTTTTATCAAGGAGATTGTAAGGTTGCATGGCATCCCTGACAGCATAGTTTCTGATCGAGGGGTGCAGTTCACTTCTAGATTTTGGAGGGCCTTATGTGAAACTTTGAACATTGAACTCCGCCTCTCCACAGCTTATCACCCACAAACTAATGGACAGACTGAAAGGGTCAATCAAACCCTTGAACAGTACCTACGATGCTTTTCTTCTTTTGCACAGGATGACTGGCTATCACTTCTCCCACTCGCGGAATTTTCATACAATAATTCCACCAATTCGGCAACCAAACAGTCACCTTTTTTCGCCAATTATGGATACCATCCTTCTTTCTTGCCTGAGCTGCCTATTGATTCTTCTGTACCTGCCGTACAAGACAGGTTGAACTTCCTTAACTCCAACTACCAATTACTGCAGGATACAATCTCCAAGACCCAGGCAGATAATAAAAAGTTCTTCGACAAGAAGAGAAGAGGCAATTTGAATCTTGAACCTGGAGATAAGGTCTGGCTTTCCACAGCGAACTTGAAACTAAGTTGCCCCTCGAGGAAGCTTGGCCCAAGATTTTTGGGGCCTTTTCCAGTACCTCGCTGCCCGTCTGCTACCGAACCCGGCCACCCTTGTGATCCTGCACCAGCCTCCTGCTTGGCTTAACGCTGTCTCCAGTGCCTGTGCTAGCTGTCCATCCTACCAGCTTTCCTGAGTCCAGTTCCTTACCAGATGCTCTGCCTGCATCTCCACGTCTGCAACTCAGCTGACAAGTTCTGCACGCAACTACAGGCTCTCGTGTAACTCCTCACCCTAGGTCTGTCTCATCCTCAGTGGGGCTTGGGTTGGAGATACAAGGGAGGCCGACCTCGTCATTCCAGACTCCTACCAGGTACGTGACAGTACCAGTCAGCCAGAGATGGAGTCTGGAAGGGAGGCCTCTCCACCGAAGGACATTTACCAAACTATTTCTGCGCTCTCAAATATTGTGCAGAAGTTACAAGAGCGGGTCACTTTGGGATTCACAAGACGGCTAATTTGATCTCCCGTACATTCTGGTGGCCAAACTTGATGAACGACTGCAAGAAATATGTAAGATCTTGTATTTCATGCCTTCGGAATAAGACAGACAGAGCCAGAACTTGGGGTCTACTTGAGCCCCTTCCTGTACCTGAGAAACCATGGAGCATGATCTCCATGGATTTCTTAGTAGAACTTCCCCCATCTGAAGACTTTACTACCATTTTCGTTGTGGTTGATCGTTTGACCAAAATGGCCCACTTTGTACCTCTGCAAGGAACTCCTTCTGCCCCGGAGACTGCCTCAACTTTTATCAAGGAGATTGTAAGGTTGCATGGCATCCCTGACAGCATAGTTTCTGATCGAGGGGTGCAGTTCACTTCTAGATTTTGGAGGGCCTTATGTGAAACTTTGAACATTGAACTCCGCCTCTCCACAGCTTATCACCCACAAACTAATGGACAGATTGAAAGGGTCAATCAAACCCTTGAACAGTACCTACGATGCTTTTCTTCTTTTGCACAGGATGACTGGCTATCACTTCTCCCACTCGCGGAATTTTCATACAATAATTCCACCCATTCGGTAACCAAACAGTCACCTTTTTTCGCCAATTATGGATACCATCCTTCTTTCTTGCCTGAGCTGCCTATTGATTCTTCTGTACCTGCCGTACAAGACAGGTTGAACTTCCTTAACTCCAACTACCAATTACTGCAGGTCCCAGAACAGTTCAGAGTTGCCGTCCTAGGGCGATGTCATGATCATCCCCTAGCGGGTCACTTTGGGATTCACAAGACGGCTAATTTGATCTCCCGTACATTCTGGTGGCCAAACTTGATGAACGACTGCAAGAAATATGTAAGATCTTGTATTTCATGCCTTCGGAATAAGACAGACAGAGCCAGAACTTGGGGTCTACTTGAGCCCCTTCCTGTACCTGAGAAACCATGGAGCATAATCTCCATGGATTTTATAGTAGAACTTCCCCATCTGAAGACTTCACTACCATTTTCGTTGTGGTTGATCGTTTGACCAAAATGGCCCACTTTGTACCTCTGCAAGGAACTCCTTCTGCCCCGGAGACTGCCTCAACTTTTATCAAGGAGATTGTAAGGTTGCATGGCATCCCTGACAGCATAGTTTCTGATCGAGGGGTGCAGTTCACTTCTAGATTTTGGAGGGCCTTATGTGAAACTTTGAACATTGAACTCCGCCTCTCCACAGCTTATCACCCAAAAAAAAAAATGGACAGACTGAAAGGGTCAATCAAACCCTTGAACAGTACCTACGATGTTTTTCTTCTTTTGCACAGGATGACTGGCTATCACTTCTCCCACTCGCGGAATTTTCATACAATAATTCCACCAATTCGGCAACCAAACAGTCACCTTTTTTCGCCAATTATGGATACCCTCCTTCTTTCTTGCCTGAGCTGCCTATTGATTCTTCTGTACCTGCCGTACAAGACAGGTTGAACTTCCTTAACTCCAACTACCAATTACTGCAGGATACAATCTCCAAGACCCAGGCAGATAATAAAAAGTTCTTCGACAAGAAGAGAAGAGGCAATTTGAATCTTGAACCTGGAGATAAGGTCTGGCTTTCCACAGCGAACTTGAAACTAAGTTGCCCCTCGAGGAAGCTTGGCCCAAGATTTTTGGGGCCTTTTCCAGTACCTCGCTGCCCGTCTGCTACCGAACCCGGCCACCCTTGTGATCCTGCACCAGCCTCCTGCTTGGCTTAACGCTGTCTCCAGTGCCTGTGCTAGCTGTCCATCCTACCAGCTTTCCTGAGTCCAGTTCCTTACCAGATGCTCTGCCTGCATCTCCACGTCTGCAACTCAGCTGACAAGTTCTGCACGCAACTACAGGCTCTCGTGTAACTCCTCACCCTAGGTCTGTCTCATCCTCAGTGGGGCTTGGGTTGGAGATACAAGGGAGGCCGACCTCGTCATTCCAGACTCCTACCAGGTACGTGACAGTACCAGTCAGCCAGAGATGGAGTCTGGAAGGGAGGCCTCTCCACCGAAGGACATTTACCAAACTATTTCTGCGCTCTCAAATATTGTGCAGAAGTTACAAGAGCGGGTCACTTTGGGATTCACAAGACGGCTAATTTGATCTCCCGTACATTCTGGTGGCCAAACTTGATGAACGACTGCAAGAAATATGTAAGATCTTGTATTTCATGCCTTCGGAATAAGACAGACAGAGCCAGAACTTGGGGTCTACTTGAGCCCCTTCCTGTACCTGAGAAACCATGGAGCATGATCTCCATGGATTTCTTAGTAGAACTTCCCCCATCTGAAGACTTTACTACCATTTTCGTTGTGGTTGATCGTTTGACCAAAATGGCCCACTTTGTACCTCTGCAAGGAACTCCTTCTGCCCCGGAGACTGCCTCAACTTTTATCAAGGAGATTGTAAGGTTGCATGGCATCCCTGACAGCATAGTTTCTGATCGAGGGGTGCAGTTCACTTCTAGATTTTGGAGGGCCTTATGTGAAACTTTGAACATTGAACTCCGCCTCTCCACAGCTTATCACCCACAAACTAATGGACAGATTGAAAGGGTCAATCAAACCCTTGAACAGTACCTACGATGCTTTTCTTCTTTTGCACAGGATGACTGGCTATCACTTCTCCCACTCGCGGAATTTTCATACAATAATTCCACCCATTCGGTAACCAAACAGTCACCTTTTTTCGCCAATTATGGATACCATCCTTCTTTCTTGCCTGAGCTGCCTATTGATTCTTCTGTACCTGCCGTACAAGACAGGTTGAACTTCCTTAACTCCAACTACCAATTACTGCAGGTCCCAGAACAGTTCAGAGTTGCCGTCCTAGGGCGATGTCATGATCATCCCCTAGCGGGTCACTTTGGGATTCACAAGACGGCTAATTTGATCTCCCGTACATTCTGGTGGCCAAACTTGATGAACGACTGCAAGAAATATGTAAGATCTTGTATTTCATGCCTTCGGAATAAGACAGACAGAGCCAGAACTTGGGGTCTACTTGAGCCCCTTCCTGTACCTGAGAAACCATGGAGCATAATCTCCATGGATTTTATAGTAGAACTTCCCCATCTGAAGACTTCACTACCATTTTCGTTGTGGTTGATCGTTTGACCAAAATGGCCCACTTTGTACCTCTGCAAGGAACTCCTTCTGCCCCGGAGACTGCCTCAACTTTTATCAAGGAGATTGTAAGGTTGCATGGCATCCCTGACAGCATAGTTTCTGATCGAGGGGTGCAGTTCACTTCTAGATTTTGGAGGGCCTTATGTGAAACTTTGAACATTGAACTCCGCCTCTCCACAGCTTATCACCCAAAAAAAAAAATGGACAGACTGAAAGGGTCAATCAAACCCTTGAACAGTACCTACGATGTTTTTCTTCTTTTGCACAGGATGACTGGCTATCACTTCTCCCACTCGCGGAATTTTCATACAATAATTCCACCAATTCGGCAACCAAACAGTCACCTTTTTTCGCCAATTATGGATACCCTCCTTCTTTCTTGCCTGAGCTGCCTATTGATTCTTCTGTACCTGCCGTACAAGACAGGTTGAACTTCCTTAACTCCAACTACCAATTACTGCAGGATACAATCTCCAAGACCCAGGCAGATAATAAAAAGTTCTTCGACAAGAAGAGAAGAGGCAATTTGAATCTTGAACCTGGAGATAAGGTCTGGCTTTCCACAGCGAACTTGAAACTAAGTTGCCCCTCGAGGAAGCTTGGCCCAAGATTTTTGGGGCCTTTTCCAGTACCTCGCTGCCCGTCTGCTACCGAACCCGGCCACCCTTGTGATCCTGCACCAGCCTCCTGCTTGGCTTAACGCTGTCTCCAGTGCCTGTGCTAGCTGTCCATCCTACCAGCTTTCCTGAGTCCAGTTCCTTACCAGATGCTCTGCCTGCATCTCCACGTCTGCAACTCAGCTGACAAGTTCTGCACGCAACTACAGGCTCTCGTGTAACTCCTCACTCTAGGTCTGTCCCATCCTCAGTGGGGCTTGGGTTGGAGATACAAGGGAGGCCGACCTCGTCATTCCAGACTCCTCCAGGTACGTGACAGTACCAGTCAGCCAGAGATGGAGTCTGGAAGGGAGGCCTCTCCACCGAAGGACATTTACCAAACTATTTCTGCGCTCTCAAACATTGTGCAGAAGTTACAAGAGCGGGTCACTTTGGGATTCACAAGACGGCTAATTTGATCTCCCGTACATTCTGGTGGCCAAACTTGATGAACGACTGCAAGAAATATGTAAGATCTTGTATTTCATGCCTTCGGAATAAGACAGACAGAGCCAGAACTTGGGGTCTACTTGAGCCCCTTCCTGTACCTGAGAAACCATGGAGCATGATCTCCATGGATTTCTTAGTAGAACTTCCCCCATCTGAAGACTTTACTACCATTTTCGTTGTGGTTGATCGTTTGACCAAAATGGCCCACTTTGTACCTCTGCAAGGAACTCCTTCTGCCCCGGAGACTGCCTCAACTTTTATCAAGGAGATTGTAAGGTTGCATGGCATCCCTGACAGCATAGTTTCTGATCGAGGGGTGCAGTTCACTTCTAGATTTTGGAGGGCCTTATGTGAAACTTTGAACATTGAACTCCGCCTCTCCACAGCTTATCACCCACAAACTAATGGACAGATTGAAAGGGTCAATCAAACCCTTGAACAGTACCTACGATGCTTTTCTTCTTTTGCACAGGATGACTGGCTATCACTTCTCCCACTCGCGGAATTTTCATACAATAATTCCACCCATTCGGTAACCAAACAGTCACCTTTTTTCGCCAATTATGGATACCATCCTTCTTTCTTGCCTGAGCTGCCTATTGATTCTTCTGTACCTGCCGTACAAGACAGGTTGAACTTCCTTAACTCCAACTACCAATTACTGCAGGTCCCAGAACAGTTCAGAGTTGCCGTCCTAGGGCGATGTCATGATCATCCCCTAGCGGGTCACTCTGGGATTCACAAGACGGCTAATTTGATCTCCCGTACATTCTGGTGGCCAAACTTGATGAACGACTGCAAGAAATATGTAAGATCTTGTATTTCATGCCTTCGGAATAAGACAGACAGAGCCAGAACTTGGGGTCTACTTGAGCCCCTTCCTGTACCTGAGAAACCATGGAGCATGATCTCCATGGATTTTATAGTAGAACTTCCCCATCTGAAGACTTCACTACCATTTTCGTTGTGGTTGATCGTTTGACCAAAATGGCCCACTTTGTACCTCTGCAAGGAACTCCTTCTGCCCCGGAGACTGCCTCAACTTTTATCAAGGAGATTGTAAGGTTGCATGGCATCCCTGACAGCATAGTTTCTGATCGAGGGGTGCAGTTCACTTCTAGATTTTGGAGGGCCTTATGTGAAATATTGGAACATTGAACTCCGCCTCTCCACAGCTTATCACCCACAAACTAATGGACAGACTGAAAGGGTCAATCAAACCCTTGAACAGTACCTACGATGCTTTTCTTCTTTTGCACAGGATGACTGGCTATCACTTCTCCCACTCGCGGAATTTTCATACAATAATTCCACCCATTCGGCAACCAAACAGTCACCTTTTTTCGCCAATTATGGATACCATCCTTCTTTCTTGCCTGAGCTGCCTATTGATTCTTCTGTACCTGCCGTACAAGACAGGTTGAACTTCCTTAACTCCAACTACCAATTACTGCAGGATACAATCTCCAAGACCCAGGCAGATAATAAAAAGTTCTTCGACAAGAAGAGAAGAGGCAATTTGAATCTTGAACCTGGAGATAAGGTCTGGCTTTCCACAGCGAACTTGAAACTAAGTTGCCCCTCGAGGAAGCTTGGCCCAAGATTTTTGGGGCCTTTTCCAGTACCTCGCTGCCCGTCTGCTACCGAACCCGGCCACCCTTGTGATCCTGCACCAGCCTCCTGCTTGGCTTAACGCTGTCTCCAGTGCCTGTGCTAGCTGTCCATCCTACCAGCTTTCCTGAGTCCAGTTCCTTACCAGATGCTCTGCCTGCATCTCCACGTCTGCAACTCAGCTGACAAGTTCTGCACGCAACTACAGGCTCTCGTGTAACTCCTCACCCTAGGTCTGTCCCATCCTCAGTGGGGCTTGGGTTGGAGATACAAGGGAGGCCGACCTCGTCATTCCAGACTCCTACCAGGTACGTGACAGTACCATTCAGCCAGAGATGGAGTCTGGAAGGGAGGCCTCTCCACCGAAGGACATTTACCAAACTATTTCTGCGCTCTCAAATATTGTGCAGAAGTTACAAGAGCGGGTCACTTTGGGATTCACAAGACGGCTAATTTGATCTCCCGTACATTCTGGTGGCCAAACTTGATGAACGACTGCAAGAAATATGTAAGATCTTGTATTTCATGCCTTCGGAATAAGACAGACAGAGCCAGAACTTGGGGTCTACTTGAGCCCCTTCCTGTACCTGAGAAACCATGGAGCATGATCTCCATGGATTTTATAGTAGAACTTCCCCCATTTGAAGACTTTACTACCATTTTCGTTGTGGTTGATCGTTTGACCAAAATGGCCCACTTTGTACCTCTGCAAGGAACTCCTTCTGCCCCGGAGACTGCCTCAACTTTTATCAAGGAGATTGTAAGGTTGCATGGCATCCCTGACAGCATAGTTTCTGATCGAGGGGTGCAGTTCACTTCTAGATTTTGGAGGGCCTTATGTGAAACTTTGAACATTGAACTCCGCCTCTCCACAGCTTATCACCCACAAACTAATGGACAGACTGAAAAGGTCAATCAAACCCTTGAACAGTACCTACGATGCTTTTCTTCTTTTGCACAGGATGACTGGCTATCACTTCTCCCACTCGCGGAATTTTCATACAATAATTCCACCCATTCGGTAACCAGTCACCTTTTTTCGCCAATTATGGATACCATCCTTCTTTCTTGCCTGAGCTGCCTATTGATTCTTCTGTACCTGCCGTACAAGACAGGTTGAACTTCCTTAACTCCAACTACCAATTACTGCAGGTCCCAGAACAGTTCAGAGTTGCCGTCCTAGGGCGATGTCATGATCATCCCCTTGCGGGTCACTTTGGGATTCACAAGACGGCTAATTTGATCTCCCGTACATTCTGGTGGCCAAACTTGATGAACGACTGCAAGAAATATGTAAGATCTTGTATTTCATGCCTTCGGAATAAGACAGACAGAGCCAGAACTTGGGGTCTACTTGAGCCCCTTCCTGTACCTGAGAAACCATGGAGCATGATCTCCATGGATTTCTTAGTAGAACTTCCCCCATCTGAAGACTTTACTACCATTTTCGTTGTGGTTGATCGTTTGACCAAAATGGCCCACTTTGTACCTCTGCAAGGAACTCCTTCTGCCCCGGAGACTGCCTCAACTTTTATCAAGGAGATTGTAAGGTTGCATGGCATCCCTGACAGCATAGTTTCTAATCGAGGGGTGCAGTTCACTTCTAGATTTTGGAGGGCCTTATGTGAAACTTTGAACATTGAACTCCGCCTCTCCACAGCTTATCACCCACAAACTAATGGACAGACTGAAAGGGTCAATCAAACCCTTGAACAGTACCTACGATGCTTTTCTTCTTTTGCACAGGATGACTGGCTATCACTTCTCCCACTCGCGGAATTTTCATACAATAATTCCACCCATTCGGTAACCAGTCACCTTTTTTCGCCAATTATGGATACCATCCTTCTTTCTTGCCTGAGCTGCCTATTGATTCTTCTGTACCTGCCGTACAAGACAGGTTGAACTTCCTTAACTCCAACTACCAATTACTGCAGGTCCCAGAACAGTTCAGAGTTGCCGTCCTAGGGCGATGTCATGATCATCCCCTAGCGGGTCACTTTGGGATTCACAAGACGGCTAATTTGATCTCCCGTACATTCTGGTGGCCAAACTTGATGAACGACTGCAAGAAATATGTAGGATCTTGTATTTCATGCCTTCGGAATAAGACAGACAGAGCCAGAACTTGGGGTCTACTTGAGCCCCTTCCTGTACCTGAGAAACCATGGAGCATGATCTCCATGGATTTTATAGTAGAACTTCCCCCATCTGAAGACTTCACTACCATTTTCGTTGTGGTTGATCGTTTGACCAAAATGGCCCACTTTGTACCTTTGCAAGGAACTCCTTCTGCCCCGGAGACTGCCTCAACTTTTATCAAGGAGATTGTAAGGTTGCATGGCATCCCTGACAGCATAGTTTCTGATCGAGGGGTGCAGTTCACTTCTAGATTTTGGAGGGCCTTATGTGAAACTTTGAACATTGAACTCCGCCTCTCCACAGCTTATCACCCACAAACTAATGGACAGACTGAAAGGGTCAATCAAACCCTTGAACAGTACCTACGATGCTTTTCTTCTTTTGCACAGGATGACTGGCTATCACTTCTCCCACTCGCGGAATTTTCATACAATAATTCCACCAATTCGGCAACCAAACAGTCACCTTTTTTCGCCAATTATGGATACCATCCTTCTTTCTTGCCTGAGCTGCCTATTGATTCTTCTGTACCTGCCGTACAAGACAGGTTGAACTTCCTTAACTCCAACTACCAATTACTGCAGGATACAATCTCCAAGACCCAGGCAGATAATAAAAAGTTCTTCGACAAGAAGAGAAGAGGCAATTTGAATCTTGAACCTGGAGATAAGGTCTGGCTTTCCACAGCGAACTTGAAACTAAGTTGCCCCTCGAGGAAGCTTGGCCCAAGATTTTTGGGGCCTTTTCCAGTACCTCGCTGCCCGTCTGCTACCGAACCCGGCCACCCTTGTGATCCTGCACCAGCCTCCTGCTTGGCTTAACGCTGTCTCCAGTGCCTGTGCTAGCTGTCCATCCTACCAGCTTTCCTGAGTCCAGTTCCTTACCAGATGCTCTGCCTGCATCTCCACGTCTGCAACTCAGCTGACAAGTTCTGCACGCAACTACAGGCTCTCGTGTAACTCCTCACCCTAGGTCTGTCCCATCCTCAGTGGGGTTTGGGTTGGAGATACAAGGGAGGCCGACCTCGTCATTCCAGACTCCTACCAGGTACGTGACAGTACCAGTCAGCCAGAGATGGAGTCTGGAAGGGAGGCCTCTCCACCGAAGGACATTTACCAAACTATTTCTGCGCTCTCAAATATTGTGCAGAAGTTACAAGAGCGGGTCACTTTGGGATTCTCAAGACGGCTAATTTGATCTCCCGTACATTCTGGTGGCCAAACTTGACGAACGACTGCAAGAAATATGTAAGATCTTGTATTTCATGCCTTCGGAATAAGACAGACAGAGCCAGAACTTGGGTCTACTTGAGCCCCTTCCTGTACCTGAGAAACCATGGAGCATGATCTCCATGGATTTTATAGTAGAACTTCCCCCATCTGAAGACTTTACTACCATTTTCGTTGTGGTTGATCGTTTGACCAAAATGGCCCACTTTGTACCTCTGCAAGGAACTCCTTCTGCCCCAGAGACTGCCTCAACTTTTATCAAGGAGATTGTAAGGTTGCATGGCATCCCTGACAGCATAGTTTCTGATCGAGGGGTGCAGTTCACTTCTAGATTTTGGAGGGCCTTATGTGAAACTTTGAACATTGAACTCCGCCTCTCCACAGCTTATCACCCACAAACTAATGGACAGACTGAAAGGGTCAATCAAACCCTTGAACAGTACCTACAATGCTTTTCTTCTTTTGCACAGGATGACTGGCTATCACTTCTCCCACTCGCGGAATTTTCATACAATAATTCCACCCATTCGGCAACCAGTCACCTTTTTTCGCCAATTATGGATACCATCCTTCTTTCTTGCCTGAGCTGCCTATTGATTCTTCTGTACCTGCCGTACAAGACAGGTTGAACTTCCTTAACTCCAACTAACCATTTACTGCAGGATACAATCTCCAAGACCCAGGCAGATAATAAAAAGTTCTTCGACAAGAAGAGAAGAGGCAATTTGAATCTTGAACCTGGAGATAAGGTCTGGCTTTCCACAGCGAACTTGAAACTAAGTTGCCCCTCGAGGAAGCTTGGCCCAAGATTTTTGGGGCCTTTTCCAGTACCTCGCTGCCCGTCTGCTACCGAACCCGGCCACCCTTGTGATCCTGCACCAGCCTCCTGCTTGGCTTAACGCTGTCTCCAGTGCCTGTGCTAGCTGTCCATCCTACCAGCTTTCCTGAGTCCAGTTCCTTACCAGATGCTCTGCCTGCATCTCCACGTCTGCAACTCAGCTGACAAGTTCTGCACGCAACTACAGGCTCTCGTGTAACTCCTCACCCTAGGTCTGTCCCATCCTCAGTGGGGCTTGGGTTGGAGATACAAGGGAGGCCGACCTCGTCATTCCAGACTCCTACCAGGTACGTGACAGTACCAGTCAGCCAGAGATGGAGTCTGGAAGGGAGGCCTCTCCACCGAAGGACATTTACCAAACTATTTCTGCGCTCTCAAATATTGTGCAGAAGTTACAAGAGCGGGTCACTTTGGGATTCACAAGACGGCTAATTTGATCTCCCGTACATTCTGGTGGCCAAACTTGATGAACGACTGCAAGAAATATGTAAGATCTTGTATTTCATGCCTTCGGAATAAGACAGACAGAGCCAGAACTTGGGGTCTACTTGAGCCCCTTCCTGTACCTGAGAAACCATGGAGCATGATCTCCATGGATTTTATAGTAGAACTTCCCCCATCTGAAGACTTTACTACCATTTTCGTTGTGGTTGATCGTTTGACCAAAATGGCCCACTTTGTACCTCTGCAAGGAACTCCTTCTGCCCCGGAGACTGCCTCAACTTTTATCAAGGAGATTGTAAGGTTGCATGGCATCCCTGAGAGCATAGTTTCTGATCGAGGGGTGCAGTTCACTTCTAGATTTTGGAGGGCCTTATGTGAAACTTTGAACATTGAACTCCGCCTCTCCACAACTTATCACCCACAAACTAATGGACAGATTGAAAGGGTCAATCAAACCCTTGAACAGTACCTACGATGCTTTTCTTCTTTTGCACAGGATGACTGGCTATCACTTCTCCCACTCGCGGAATTTTCATACAATAATTCAACCCATTCGGTAACCAAACAGTCACCTTTTTTCGCCAATTATGGATACCATCCTTCTTTCTTGCCTGAGCTGCCTATTGATTCTACTGTACCTGCCGTACAAGACAGGTTGAACTTCCTTAACTCCAACTACCAATTACTGCAGGATACAATCTCCAAGACCCAGGCAGATAATAAAAAGTTATTCGACAAGAAGAGAAGAGGCAATTTGAATCTTGAACCTGGAGATAAGGTCTGGCTTTCCACAGCGAACTTGAAAATAAGTTGCCCCTCGAGGAAGCTTGG
>JARGYO010002896.1:0-69328 GCA_029206835.1 Rana muscosa
AAGAGGCTTTCTTCTGGGACGACAGCCATGCAGACCAATTTGATGCAATGTTCGACATATGGTCTGAGCACTGACAGGCTGACCCCCCCCCCCCCCCCACCCCTTCAACCTCTGCAGCAATGCTGGCAGCACTCATACGTCTATTTCCCAAAGACAACCTCTGGATATGACGCTGAGCACGTGCACTCAACTTCTTTGGTCGACCATGGCGAGGCCTGTTCTGAGTGGAACCTGTCCTGTTAAACCGCTGTATGGTCTTGGCCATCGTGCTGCAGGTCAGTTTCAGGGTCTTGGCAATCTTCTTATAGCTTAGGCCATCTTTATGTAGAGCAACAATACTTTTTTTCAGATCCTCAGAGAGTTCTTTGCCATGAGGTGCCATGTTTAACTTCCAGTGACCAGTATGAGAGAGTGAGAGTGATAATACCAAATTTAACACTCCTGCTCCCCACTGAGGCCTGAGACCTTGCAACACAAATGAGTCACATGACACAGAGGAGGGGAGAATGGCTCATTGGGCTCATGTTGAACATTTTCACTTAGGGGCGTACTCACTTTTGTTGCCAGCGGTTTAAATATTAATGGCTGTGTGTTGAGTTATTTTGAGGGGACGGCAAATTTACACTGTTATACAAGCTGTACACTCACTACTTTACATTGTAGCAAAGTGTCATTTCTTCAGTGTTGTCACATGAAAAGATATAATAAAATATTTACAAAAATGTGAGGCGTGTACTCACTTTTGTGAGATACTGTACATCAGGGTCTGCAGCATTGCATGAAAAATCAAAGGTGCCCATTTTGAAGGCTAATATGCAAGTTATTGGCCATAAAAAGAGTATGTGGACCTGGGTACTGCCCTGGGGGACATGTATCAATGCAAAAATTTTTTTTTTTTATAAAGATTGTTTTTACAGGAGCAGTGATTTTAATTAGAGGTGCACTGAATGGAAATTTTGGTGCCAAAACCGAAAATGAAGGATGCACTGGGCCGGAAACCGATACCGAAAATGACAGTTTTAAAAAAAAATATTTATATATTTTTTATATATTTGTATTATATTCAACTTTTTAATTAATATCATCAATTTAAATTAATATGAATTTATTGTTGGCCATTATTGGCACCTTTAGTGCAAGAAAGGTTAAGAAAAATGCAGTCTGCAGTCTTTAAGATGAGAGGTATCTTAAAATAGCGCGGTTTTACCCCGAGGGGCCACAACGTGCTTGCGGACACACGCACATGCTGGGGCCTATTTATGGATGGGATCTGGCTGACCTACCAGCAGTTGGAGTGTGGGAGGAGGCCAACGCAGACACAGGGAGGACATGCAAACTCCATGCACATGATGTTAGGTTGGGGATTTCTCTGTTTTCATTTGGGTGAGTGTGGGCTATTGCAGGAACGGCTGACTTAGCAGTATATGAGCAGGGGTTTGGGGTTTTGGATTTTGGTTTTAAGAAAAAACTTCACTTTACACTGAATTTTGATAGATTGTAAGACTAACAGAGTTTTTGTACAATGATGTGTTTTTATGTTTAAATATTTGGGAGTTTCCCAGAGGGCAATTCATTTTTTGGAACTTGTACTGTATAGCCATCTTTTGGCAGGAGTTTGTATTTTGGGTCCCAACTTATGGTCTGACTTCCAGGAAATGTGGGTCAGGGGGGATTCCCTCCCATTTGCAAAGGGGGGTTTACTCCATCATTTCCTTGACAAGGTTTTAAATGGTTGAAATATATAATGTGTAGCCATGGATTTTTTTTATAGTCTTGATAGACAAGGCTAAGGCCTCCCCTCCCCCTCCCTCTTCCTGAACAATTGATATGTAAATAAACCAGTTTGGGTAGCTAAGCATGTAACCGGAAGTTTCTTTTCAGCATTTATATACCAGCAGAAAGTTGGTGGGAGGAGCTTGGGGTTGTCTGAATGAGATTTGTGTCTGGAAGGAAAATGGAAAGCATTTTGGCGTTTAAAAGTGTTTTATATTTCGTTCCAGTTTTGTGAAGTTTTGTACTGTAATACAGTTTTGAGTAGAGAGCAAACAGTCGGCATCACCATTATTTTATCATCTAGATACAGAGCGAAGCCACATTGTTCTGCAGGCGGTAAACTGGCGTAAGTGTTCTGTGTGGTTTAGTCTGACAACACAGTGTATGGGTGTATAGCGGAAAATGCTTGTGTATGCATACACTGTGAGGGGTAGAGGCCTAATTCGGGGGTTGATCTGTGGTTGTTGCTGTAGTTCCAAAAGTGTTGGGACAACAAGCTTTAGAGTTGACGCCTCGGTTAGGGTTTCTAGTTGGAGGACTTGACCATATAGTGGTTGTAGTTCTGCAATTCACCGTATAAGAAGACACCGGGCGGTGATCTCCGAAATGGGTGCAACGGTTTAACCTGGACGCAGGTTTAAGACGATAAGCCAATTCGAATCGCCATGGACACAAGGAGGTCTGTGAAAAGGGAAGGAATGGAGGCTTCCCATAGTCAGACGGTCACACAGTGCACGAAGCCTAGTTTTGGGGCAAAGGCCTTTGAACCCCAAAAAGATTAACATAGGTGGTCCAGGGATACTATTTTGGGTATCCCTCTGGAATGGATGTAGCTGCTCTCATATTCCCATTGTATTTTTTCCTATTGCTGAAAGAGTGAAGGTAGAATTCTGGCTGTTTTTGTTTTTTTCATTTGTGGTTTTGGAAACTGGGAAGTATTTCCCCCACGTTTGTATCTGAATGTTTGTATGTAGTAAAGTGAATATGTTCGAACTTACCGCGGCGATCCTTCGATGTGTCGCGGCTGTTGTATTTTTGTAGGAACGGGAAAAGTAAGGGTTACAGAGGGTTTTGTTTGAATCAGTTTTGAAAGAATGTCATTGACAATTTACCAATGTACAGGAATGTCATTATTGTTTTCCATTCTTTGCAGGTTAAATATGAAGAATAGAGTAATGATTTTGCTTATAAGTATTTTTCAGGTCCAAGGAGTTTGTACACAGAGAACAGGTGTATGTAGACAGCGGTACATATGGATAAATACATGAGTCTAAGGGAGGTAAAAGTATCATAGGCCATCTCATTGTTTCTTTTTTCCTGCACCACGCATTTCTTCCTTCAGTCTGTAATGAGGAAGAAAAGGGGGGAGAAGTGATAAATGTAAGAGTGACAGTTTTTTTTTCAAACTAATAATAACCTCTGTAATTCTAACCAAGTTTGTGCCAAGACTGTCTTTCTTTGATAGAATTTGAATCGGCAAGCAGCAGTCTGGTGAAGTAGGTTCCCATCCCAGAGGCTAAGAACCTTTTATCAATGGCTCCAGGTATTGTAAGCCACGCACAGGTTATGCAGTGACCACAGTCCCGATGTCTGGGTTATTGTCATATGAGGGTTGTTTGGAGGTCAATCAAAATTAGGGTCGTACTCTCCTCATTAGCTGTCACTTATATTCTCGGCTGATGGGGTGGGTGCGATCGTTGTGACATGAACTTCAAAATGTCCACCACAGGGTTCACGATTCCCTCCCGGACCCTGACTTAATAATCAGTTTACATTCTTTCCAACCAGGTGAATGGGTCGTTGTAAAGAAGCTTGAGGGATGAGACCACGCCAGCCACTGCAAGAAGCGGCTCAACCACACCAAAGAATGAGGAGTATCTTTGTTTATTTATATTTTTGTTGTTTAGTAAATTTTAGCGAGGGTAACGGTGAAAAGCATCCCAAGTTATTATTTAAAGTGTATGTCCTGACTAGCTCAGAAAGCGAACAGGACCGATGGTCTGTTCTGAGTCTTCACCGAGTTTTAGTCCCCAGCGATGACAGCGGTACATGCCATTTATGATGTTATTATGGGTATGAGGAGTTTTGACAAACTAGTGAAGACTCCAAACAGACACTTGTCAATGGAACCTAACGATGTATTTTTAGAGGGTAAAATTGGTTTTAGTTTTAATAGCTCTGTGTAACGGCACCCCCAATATAAAGGGGTATAACGCTATTTACGATGTTCCCTCTCCTAGACACACATCCACTCGCTACCAATATCCACAGCTAAACGACTCTTTCCCATAGGGGCCGATCCCTCTGGAAGAAAACGAGACGCACTCTGTCTTCTTCTGTAGTAGGAATCAATTTATTATTGAGAAACATTGTAACTTTATACACAATTCAATACACAGGATTTGACATGAACAAGGGCCCAGCTCCACCCACACCTCCTAAGACTCAACACCTCATCCTGACGTCCTGCTAGGCTTCAAAAGATCCCACCCAATACACATCTTCTCACAAAGGTTGGCAGCCAGTCTGTCTGGCACTTTACAATACACACAAGGACTTAATCTCTATCCATACCAGACCTTCCCCAGTCATAATGAACAATAGAATGCAAAACAACTTAATTCCTCACAGCAATGATTACTTAACCCCCACATACAGTATACATCCAATCTATATACAATGTATATACAGCCTTGAATATGGCTATCACAGACCATATCGGGGGTTTCTTTTATTCACCCTGTGTCCAAAGTGACCCCACTGTCACACTCTGTCTCTTGTCGGTTTGGGTATCTAGGCAGCCCACAAGTGTGTTTGAACTTTAGTTTGGTGTTTATGTGGATCTGCAGCTTATAAAGGTAATTCCCCCAAAGCAAGAGGTTCATGCGCGATGGTGAAGCTGTCCCAACGTTTTAGGTCGCGGCCGATCGCGAGGATCTGATGGCGCAGGAAATTAAGAATGGCAGGGACAGCTAGAAGGGATTTGTTCACCAATCCCGACCAGGTCTGGGCATGGGGTCCTGCATGTACAAGGTGGGGGGGGCTCGGGCTTGGGATACGATTGAACAATTCTCATCCGTTAAGGATAGGGTTCTTCATGTAATTGTTGAAGCCAGAGCTGTAGCTAAGTGAAGGTTGGGAGTCCTTTTTAAGGGTCTGGGAATCTTTGGGGATCTAATTTTTATTTTACAGCGGATCGTGGTTAAAGGAAGTGGGAATATATATACTCATGTCGTTTTTATTTCTATTCTTTCTATGTCGTGACGAGAGGCTCCTGTTGCCTGATTTGACGCGTGACCAGAGTTTCCTTGATGAGACGTCCCGAAACTGGACCCACATACAAGACACAGAGGATCACAGACGGATCAGCGATTACTACAGCTCACCATGTCGTGTCCTCCTTTATAAGTCATGCCCCTGAAGAGTAGAGTCTACATGTCAAGCCGTGTTTTCCTTTTTATGGACTAAGGACTGATTCATTTCCAGGTGTAAGAAGCAGATCAACTCTCATCGATGGACACATGGGGTGCATATGACAAAAAAGGGAGGACTGTTGTGGAGATTTTTATGGAAATGTATTAATGTATGTTGTCAGATGTCCCCCCCAGTGTCAGTTTGCTGTAATGCGCTCATCTGAGCGTATTTGCACATACAGACGTTGGTGGAAGATCGGTGGCGGGAAAATCTTCCTGTGGAAACAGCGATGTTTGCTGCATTTAGAGATGTTGTTTTGCGCCCCGTTGGGGGAACTGGCGGGGGGGCGTTAAATGACTCTGAGCGCACATATCTGTGTCCACAGGAACGGTAGCATAACTATAAAATAATTGTGGTCCATTTGAGGCATAATTGTTATATAGTTTCCGTCATTTGGTAACAGTGTATGTCACTGTTAGTCAATTTGAATGAACATTGTATCTGTTTGGAAGGATGTCCTTGTATGGTCATTCTCCTGAGGAAGGAACATCCTGTGATGTCCCCGCCCATGGGGGAAGTCGACTGGTTGCTGCAACCAGTCACCTCCTGTCTTCAGATCTTTTGAGTTTATTAAAAGCCTATGATTAGGCGTCGGCTGGGCAGTCTAGGCTGGTATGCTGAAATGAGAACATAGCTTTTGTGGTGCTGCCTTCTTGGGATGAATGGGAATGAACGGTGAGTGGATCTTAGCAAATTAACTTAGGCTAAAGATAGCATTATTGCAAAAGGATGAAATCTGATGTGTGCTTAGATAGCACAGGGAATTATAGGCTGTGTGCTCTGCAAACAGACTAGGAATTCCACAACAGGAGGGACTCCCGGCTCTGGGACGCCCTGCTTGCTAGGAGGGACTCCGGCTCTGGGACGCCTGCTTGCTAGGAGGGACTCCGGCTCTGGGACGCCTGCTTGGAAGGAGGGACTCCTGCTTGCAAGGGGGGACTCCGGCTCTGGGACGCCTGTTTGCAAGGGGGGACTCCGGCTCTGGGACGCCTGCTTGCTAGGGGGGACTCCGGCTCTAGGACGCCTGCTTGCAAGGAGGGACTCCGGCTCTGGGATGCCTGCTTGGAAGGAGGGACTCCTGCTTGCAAGGGGGGACTCCGGCTCTGGGACGCCTGCTTGCAAGGAGGGACTCCGGCTCTGGGACGCTGCTTGCAAGGAGGGACTCCGGCTCTGGGACGCCTGCTTGCAAGGAGGGGACTCCGGCTCTGGGACGCCTGCTTGCAAGGAGGGACTCCGGCTCTGGGACGCCTGCTTGCAAGGAGGGACTCCGGCTCTGGGACGCCTGCTTGCAAGGAGGGACTCCGGCACTGGGACGCCTGCTTGCAAGGAGGGACTCCGGCTCTATGACGCCTGCTTGCAAGGAGGGACTCCGGCTCTGGGATGCCTGCTTGGAAGGAGGGACTCCTGCTTGCAAGGGGGGACTCCGGCTCTGGGACGCTTGCTTGCAAGGAGGGACTCCGGCTCTGGGACGCCTGCTTGCTAGGGGGGACTCCGGCTCTGGGACGCCTGCTTGCTAGGAGGGACTCCTGCTTGCAAGGGGGGGACTCCGGCTCTGGGACGCTTGCTTGCAAGGAGGGACTCCGGCTCTGGGACGCCTGCTTGCAAGGAGGGACTCCGGCTCTATGACGCCCTGCTTGCAAGGAGGGACTCCGGCTCTGGGACGCCTGCTTGCAAGGAGGGACTCCGGCTCTGGGACGCCTGCTTGCAAGGGGGGACTCCGGCTCTGGGACGCTTGCTTTGCAAGGAGGGACTCCGGCTCTGGGACGCCTGCTTGCTAGGGGGGACTCTGGCTCTGGGACGCCTGCTTGCTAGGAGGGACTCCGGCTCTGGGACGCCTGCTTGCTAGGCGGGACTCCGGCTCTGGAGGACTGCTTGCAAGAGGGGACTCCGGCTTGGGGATGATTGCTTGCTAGGAGGGACTCCGGCTCTGGGACGCCTGCTTGCAAGGAGGGACTCCGGCTCTGGGACGCCTGCTTGCAAGGAGGGACTCCGGCTCTGGGACGCCTGCTTGCAAGGAGGGACTCCGGCTCTGGGACGCCTGCTTGCTAGGAGGGACTCCGGCTCTGGGACGCCTGCTTGCTAGGAGGGACTCCGGCTCTGGGACGCCTGCTTGCTAGGAGGGACTCCGGCTCTGGGACGCCTGCTTGCTAGGAGGGACTCCGGCTCTGGGACGCCTGCTTGCTAGGAGGGACTCCGGCTCTGGGACGCCTGCTTGCAAGGAGGGACTCCGGCTCTGGGACGCCTGCTTGCAAGGAGGGACTCCGGCTCTGGGACGCCTGCTTGCAAGGAGGGACTCCGGCTCTGGGACGCCTGCTTGCAAGGAGGGGACTCCGGCTCTGGGACGCTTGCTTGCAAGGAGGGACTCCGGCTCTAGGACGCCTGTTTGCAAGGGGGGACTCCGGCTCTGGGACGCCTGCTTGCAAGGAGGACTCCGGCTCTGGGTCTCCTGCTTGCAAGGGGGACTCCGGCTCTGGGACGCTTGCTTGCAAGGAGGGACTCCGGCTCTGGGACGCCTGTTTGCAAGGGGGGACTCTGGCTCTGGGACGCCTGCTTGCTAGGAGGGACTCCGGCTCTGGGACGCCTGCTTGCAAGGAGGGACTCCGGCTCTGGGACGCCTGCTTGCAAGGAAGGACTCCGGCTCTGGGACTCCTGCTTGCAAGGGGGGACTCCGGCTCTGGGACGCCTGCTTGCAAGGAGGGACTCCGGCTCTGGGACGCCTGCTTGCAAAGAGGGACTCCGGCTCTGGGATGCCTGCTTGCTAAAAGGGACTCCAGCTCTGGGACGCCTGCTTGCTAGGAGGGACTCCGGCTCTGGGACGCCTGCTTGCAAGGAGGGACTCCGGCTCTGGGACGCCTGCTTGCAAGGAGGGACTCCGGCTCTGGGACGCCTGCTTGCAAGGAGGGACTCCGGCTCTGGGACGCCTGCTTGCAAGGAGGGACTCCGGCTCTGGGACGCCTGCTTGCAAGGAGGGACTCCGGCTCTGGGACGCCTGCTTGCAAGGAGGGACTCCGGCTCTGGGACGCCTGCTTGCAAGGAGGGACTCCGGCTCTGGGACGCCTGCTTGCAAGGAGGGACTCCGGCTCTGGGACGCCTGCTTGCAAGGAGGGACTCCGGCTCTGGGACGCCTGCTTGCAAGGAGGGACTCCGGCTCTGGGACGCCTGCTTGCAAGGAGGGACTCCGGCTCTGGGACGCCTGCTTGCTAAAAGGGACTCCGGCTCTGGGACGCCTGCTTGCTAGGAGGGACTCCGGCTCTGGGACGCCTGCTTGCAAGGAGGGACTCCGGCTCTGGGACGCCTGCTTGCAAGGAGGGACTCCGGCTCTGGGACGCCTGCTTGCAAGGAGGGACTCCGGCTCTGGGACGCCTGCTTGCAAGGAGGGACTCCGGCTCTGGGACGCCTGCTTGCAAGGAGGGACTCCGGCTCTGGGACGCCTGCTTGCAAGGAGGGACTCCGGCTCTGGGACGCCTGCTTGCAAGGAGGGACTCCGGCTCTGGGATGACTGCTTGGAAGGAGGGACTCCTGCTTGCAAGGGGGGACTCCGGCTCTGGGATGCCTGCTTGCAAGGAGGGACTCCGGCTCTGGGACGCCTGCTTGCAAGGAGGGACTCCGGCTCTGGGACGCCTGCTTGCAAGGAGGGACTCCGGCTCTGGGACGCCTGCTTGCAAGGAGGGACTCCGGCTCTGGGACGCCTGCTTGCAAGGAGGGACTCCGGCTCTGGGACGCCTGCTTGCAAGGAGGGACTCCGGCTCTGGGACGCCTGCTTGCAAGGAGGGACTCCGGCTCTGGGACGCCTGCTTGCAAGGAGGGACTCCGGCTCTGGGACGCCTGCTTGCAAGGAGGGACTCCTGCTTGCAAGGGGGGACTCCGGCTCTGGGACGCTTGTTTGCAAGGGGGGACTCCGGCTCTGGGACGCCTGTTTGCAAGGGGGGACTCCGGCTCTGGGACGCCTGCTTGCAAGGAGGGACTCCGGCTCTGGGACGCCTGCTTGCAAGGAAGGACTCCGGCTCTGGGACTCCTGCTTGCAAGGGGGGACTCCGGCTCTGGGACGCTTGCTTGCAAGGAGGGACTCCGGCTCTGGGACGCCTGCTCGCAAGGAGGGACTCCGGCTCTGGGACGCCTGCTCGCAAGGAGGGACTCCGGCTCTGGGACGCCTGCTCGCAAGGAGGGACTCCGGCTCTGGGACGCCTGCTCGCAAGGAGGGACTCCGGCTCTGGGACGCCTGCTTGCAAGGAGGGACTCCGGCTCTGGGACGCCTGCTTGCAAGGAAGGACTCCGGCTCTGGGACTCCTGCTTGCAAGGGGGGACTCCGGCTCTGGGACGCTTGCTTGCAAGGAGGGACTCCGGCTCTGGGACGCTTGCTTGCAAGGAGGGACTCCGGCTCTGGGACGCCTGCTTGCAAGGAGGGACTCCGGCTCTGGGACGCCTGCTTGCAAGGAGGGACTCCGGCTCTGGGACGCCTGCTTGCAAGGAGGGACTCCGGCTCTGGGACGCCTGTTTGCAAGGGGGGACTCCGGCTCTGGGACGCCTGCTTGCAAGGGGGGACTCCGGCTCTGGGACGCCTGCTTGCAAGGAAGGACTCCGGCTCTGGGACTCCTGCTTGCAAGGGGGGACTCCGGCTCTGGGACGCTTGCTTGCAAGGAGGGACTCCGGCTCTGGGACGCCTGCTTGCAAGGAGGGACTCCGGCTCTGGGACGCCTGCTTGCAAGGAGGGACTCCGGCTCTGGGACGCCTGCTTGCAAGGAGGGACTCCGGCTCTGGGACGCCTGCTTGCAAGGAGGGACTCCGGCTCTAGGACGCCTGCTCGCAAGGAGGGACTCCGGCTCTGGGACGCCTGCTCGCAAGGAGGGACTCCGGCTCTGGGACGCCTGCTCGCAAGGAGGGACTCCGGCTCTGGGACGCCTGCTCGCAAGGAGGGACTCCGGCTCTGGGACGCCTGCTTGCAAGGAGGGACTCCGGCTCTGGGACTCCTGCTTGCAAGGGGGGACTCCGGCTCTGGGATGCCTGCTTGCAAGGAGGGACTCCGGCTCTGGGACGCCTGCTTGCAAGGAGGGACTCCGGCTCTGGGACGCCTGCTTGCAAGGAGGGACTCCGGCTCTGGGACGCCTGCTTGCAAGGAGGGACTCCGGCTCTGGGACGCCTGCTTGCAAGGAGGGACTCCGGCTCTGGGACGCCTGCTTGCAAGGAGGGACTCCGGCTCTGGGACGCCTGCTTGCAAGGAGGGACTCCTGCTTGCAAGGGGGGACTCCGGCTCTGGGACGCTTGCTTGCAAGGAGGGACTCCGGCTCTGGGACGCTTGCTTGCAAGGAGGGACTCCGGCTCTGGGATGCTTGTTTGCAAGGGGGGACTCCGGCTCTGGGACGCCTGTTTGCAAGGGGGGACTCCGGCTCTGGGACGCCTGTTTGCAAGGGGGGACTCCGGCTCTGGGACGCCTGCTTGCAAGGAGGGACTCCGGCTCTGGGACGCCTGCTTGCAAGGAAGGACTCCGGCTCTGGGACTCCCGCTTGCAAGGGGGGACTCCGGCTCTGGGACGCTTGCTTGCAAGGATGGACTCCGGCTCTGGGACGCCTGCTTGCTAGGGGGGACTCTGGCTCTGGGACGCCTGCTTGCTAGGGGGGACTCTGGCTCTGGGACGCCTGCTTGCTAGGGGGGACTCTGGCTCTGGGACGCCTGCTTGCTAGGAGGGACTCCGGCTCTGGGACGCCTGCTTGCAAGGAGGGACTCCTGCTCTGGGACGCCTGCTTGCAAGGAGGGACTCCGGCTCTGGGACGCCTGCTTGCAAGGAGGGACTCCGGCTCTGGGACGCCTGCTTGCAAGGAGGGACTCCGGCTCTGGGACGCCTGCTTGCTAAAAGGGACTCCGGCTCTGGGACGCCTGCTTGCAAGGGGGGATTCCGGCTCTGGGACGCCTGCTTGCAAGGGGGGATTCCGGCTCTGGGACTCCTGCTTGCAAGGGGGGACTCCGGCTCTGGGACGCCTGCTTGCAAGGAGGGACTCCGGCTCTGGGACGCCTGCTTGCAAGGAGGGACTCCGGCTCTGGGGCGCCTGTTTGCAAGGAGGGACTCCGGCTCTGGGACGCCTGTTTGCAAGGAGGGACTCCGGCTCTGGGACGCCTGCTTGCAAGGAGGGACTCCGGCTCTGGGACGCCTGTTTGCAAGGAGGGACTCCGGCTCTGGGACGCCTGTTTGCAAGGAGGGACTCCGGCTCTGGGACGCCTGCTTGCAAGGAGGGACTCCGGCTCTGGGACGCCTGCTTGCAAGGAGGGACTCCGGCTCTGGGACGCCTGCTTGCAAGGAGGGACTCCGGCTCTGGGACGCCTGCTTGCAAGGAGGGACTCCGGCTCTGGGACGCCTGCTTGCAAGGAGGGACTCCTGCTTGCAAGGAGGGACTCCGGCTCTGGGACGCCTGCTTGCAAGGAGGGACTCCGGCTCTGGGACGCCTGCTTGCAAGGAGGGACTCCTGCTTGCAAGGGGGGACTCCGGCTCTGGGACGCTTGCTTGCAAGGGGGGACTCCGGCTCTGGGACGCCTGTTTGCAAGGGGGGACTCCGGCTCTGGGACGCCTGCTTGCAAGGAGGGACTCCGGCTCTGGGACGCCTGCTTGCAAGGAGGGACTCCGGCTCTGGGACGCCTGCTTGCAAGGAGGGACTCCTGCTTGCAAGGGGGGACTCCGGCTCTGGGACGCTTGCTTGCAAGGAGGGACTCTGGCTCTGGGACGCCTGTTTGCAAGGGGGGACTCTGGCTCTGGGACGCCTGCTTGCAAGGAGGGACTCCGGCTCTAGGACGCCTGCTTGCAAGGAGGGACTCCGGCTCTGGGACGCCTGCTTGCAAGGAGGGACTCCTGCTTGCAAGGGGGGACTCCGGCTCTGGGACGCTTGCTTGCAAGGGGGGACTCCGGCTCTGGGACGCCTGTTTGCAAGGGGGGACTCCGGCTCTGGGACGCCTGCTTGCAAGGAGGGACTCCGGCTCTGGGACGCCTGCTTGCAAGGAGGGACTCCGGCTCTGGGACGCCTGCTTGCAAGGAGGGACTCCTGCTTGCAAGGGGGGACTCCGGCTCTGGGACGCTTGCTTGCAAGGAGGGACTCCGGCTCTGGGACGCCTGTTTGCAAGGGGGGACTCTGGCTCTGGGACGCCTGCTTGCAAGGAGGGACTCCGGCTTTGTGACGCTTGCTTGCAAGGAGGGACTCCGGCTCTGGGACGCCTGTTTGCAAGGGGGGACTCCGGCTTTGGGACGCTTGCTTGCAAGAGGGGACTCCGGCTTTGGGACGCTTGCTTGCAAGGAGGGACTCCGGCTCTGGGACGCCTGTTTACAAGGAGGGACTCTGGCTCTGGGACGCCTGCTTGCAAGGAGGGACTCCGGCTCTGGGACGCCTGCTTGCAAGGAGGGACTCCGGCTCTGGGACGCCTGCTTGCAAGGAGGGACTCCGGCTCTGGGACGCCTGCTTGCTAGGAGGGACTCCGGCTCTGGGACGCCTGCTTGCAAGGAGGGACTCCTGCTTGCAAGGGGGGACTCCGGCTCTGGGACGCTTGCTTGCAAGGAGGGACTCCGGCTCTGGGACGCCTGTTTGCAAGGGGGGACTCCGGCTCTGGGACGCCTGCTTGCAAGGAGGGACTCCGGCTCTAGGACGCCTGCTTGCAAGGAGGGACTCCGGCTCTGGGACGCCTGCTTGCAAGGGGGGACTCCGGCTCTGGGACGCTTGCTTGCAAGGAGGGACTCCGGCTCTGGGACGCCTGTTTGCAAGGGGGGACTCTGGCTCTGGGACGCCTGCTTGCTAGGAGGGACTCCGGCTCTGGGACGCCTGCTTGCTAGGAGGGACTCCGGCTCTGGGACGCCTGCTTGCTAGGAGGGACTCCGGCTCTGGGACGCCTGCTTGCAAGGAGGGACTCCGGCTCTGGGACGCCTGCTTGCAAGGAGGGACTCCGGCTCTGGGACGCCTGCTTGCAAGGAGGGACTCCGGCTCTGGGACGCCTGCTTGCAAGGAGGGACTCCGGCTCTGGGACGCCTGCTTGCAAGGAGGGACTCCGGCTCTGGGACGCCTGCTTGCAAGGAGGGACTCCGGCTCTGGGACGCCTGCTTGCAAGGAGGGACTCCGGCTCTGGGACGCCTGCTTGCAAAGAGGGACTCCGGCTCTGGGATGCCTGCTTGCTAAAAGGGACTCCGGCTCTGGGACGCCTGCTTGCTAGGAGGGACTCCGGCTCTGGGACGCCTGCTTGCAAGGAGGGACTCCGGCTCTGGGACGCCTGCTTGCAAGGAGGGACTCCGGCTCTGGGACGCCTGCTTGCAAGGAGGGACTCCGGCTCTGGGACGCCTGCTTGCAAGGAGGGACTCCGGCTCTGGGACGCCTGCTTGCAAGGAGGGACTCCGGCTCTGGGACGCCTGCTTGCAAGGAGGGACTCCGGCTCTGGGACGCCTGCTTGCAAGGAGGGACTCCGGCTCTGGGACGCCTGCTTGCAAGGAGGGACTCCGGCTCTGGGACGCCTGCTTGCAAGGAGGGACTCCGGCTCTGGGACGCCTGCTTGCAAGGAGGGACTCCGGCTCTGGGACGCCTGCTTGCTAAAAGGGACTCCAGCTCTGGGACGCCTGCTTGCTAGGAGGGACTCCGGCTCTGGGACGCCTGCTTGCAAGGAGGGACTCCGGCTCTGGGACGCCTGCTTGCAAGGAGGGACTCCGGCTCTGGGACGCCTGCTTGCAAGGAGGGACTCCGGCTCTGGGACGCCTGCTTGCAAGGAGGGACTCCGGCTCTGGGACGCCTGCTTGCAAGGAGGGACTCCGGCTCTGGGACGCCTGCTTGCAAGGAGGGACTCCGGCTCTGGGACGCCTGCTTGCAAGGAGGGACTCCGGCTCTGGGACGCCTGCTTGCAAGGAGGGACTCCGGCTCTGGGACGACTGCTTGGAAGGAGGGACTCCGGCTCTGGGATGCCTGCTTGGAAGGAGGGACTCCTGCTTGCAAGGGGGGACTCCGGCTCTGGGATGCCTGCTTGCAAGGAGGGACTCCGGCTCTGGGACGCCTGCTTGCAAGGAGGGACTCCGGCTCTGGGACGCCTGCTTGCAAGGAGGGACTCCGGCTCTGGGACGCCTGCTTGCAAGGAGGGACTCCGGCTCTGGGACGCCTGCTTGCAAGGAGGGACTCCGGCTCTGGGACGCCTGCTTGCAAGGAGGGACTCCGGCTCTGGGACGCCTGCTTGCAAGGAGGGACTCCGGCTCTGGGACGCCTGCTTGCAAGGAGGGACTCCTGCTTGCAAGGGGGGACTCCGGCTCTGGGACGCTTGTTTGCAAGGGGGGACTCCGGCTCTGGGACGCCTGTTTGCAAGGGGGGACTCCGGCTCTGGGACGCCTGCTTGCAAGGAGGGACTCCGGCTCTGGGACGCCTGCTTGCAAGGAAGGACTCCGGCTCTGGGACTCCTGCTTGCAAGGGGGGACTCCGGCTCTGGGACGCTTGCTTGCAAGGAGGGACTCCGGCTCTGGGACGCCTGCTCGCAAGGAGGGACTCCGGCTCTGGGACGCCTGCTCGCAAGGAGGGACTCCGGCTCTGGGACGCCTGCTCGCAAGGAGGGACTCCGGCTCTGGGACGCCTGCTTGCAAGGAGGGACTCCGGCTCTGGGATGACTGCTTGGAAGGAGGGACTCCGGCTCTGGGATGCCTGCTTGGAAGGAGGGACTCCTGCTTGCAAGGGGGGACTCCGGCTCTGGGATGCCTGCTTGCAAGGAGGGACTCCGGCTCTGGGACGCCTGCTTGCAAGGAGGGACTCCGGCTCTGGGACGCCTGCTTGCAAGGAGGGACTCCGGCTCTGGGACGCCTGCTTGCAAGGAGGGACTCCGGCTCTGGGACGCCTGCTTGCAAGGAGGGACTCCGGCTCTGGGACGCCTGCTTGCAAGGAGGGACTACGGCTCTGGGACGCCTGCTTGCAAGGAGGGACTCCGGCTCTGGGACGCCTGCTTGCAAGGAGGGACTCCGGCTCTGGGACGCCTGCTTGCAAGGAGGGACTCCTGCTTGCAAGGGGGGACTCCGGCTCTGGGACGCTTGTTTGCAAGGGGGGACTCCGGCTCTGGGACGCCTGTTTGCAAGGGGGGACTCCGGCTCTGGGACGCCTGCTTGCAAGGAGGGACTCCGGCTCTGGGACGCCTGCTTGCAAGGAAGGACTCCGGCTCTGGGACTCCTGCTTGCAAGGGGGGACTCCGGCTCTGGGACGCTTGCTTGCAAGGAGGGACTCCGGCTCTGGGACGCCTGCTTGCAAGGAGGGACTCCGGCTCTGGGACGCCTGCTTGCAAGGAGGGACTCCGGCTCTGGGACGCCTGCTTGCAAGGAGGGACTCCGGCTCTGGGACGCCTGCTTGCAAGGAGGGACTCCGGCTCTGGGACGCCTGCTCGCAAGGAGGGACTCCGGCTCTGGGACGCCTGCTCGCAAGGAGGGACTCCGGCTCTGGGACGCCTGCTCGCAAGGAGGGACTCCGGCTCTGGGACGCCTGCTTGCAAGGAGGGACTCCGGCTCTGGGATGCCTGCTTGGAAGGAGGGACTCCTGCTTGCAAGGGGGGACTCCGGCTCTGGGATGCCTGCTTGCAAGGAGGGACTCCGGCTCTGGGACGCCTGCTTGCAAGGAGGGACTCCGGCTCTGGGACGCCTGCTTGCAAGGAGGGACTCCGGCTCTGGGACGCCTGCTTGCAAGGAGGGACTCCGGCTCTGGGACGCCTGCTTGCAAGGAGGGACTCCGGCTCTGGGACGCCTGCTTGCAAGGAGGGACTCCTGCTTGCAAGGGGGGACTCCGGCTCTGGGACGCTTGCTTGCAAGGAGGGACTCCGGCTCTGGGACGCTTGCTTGCAAGGAGGGACTCCGGCTCTGGGATGCTTGTTTGCAAGGGGGGACTCCGGCTCTGGGACGCCTGTTTGCAAGGGGGGACTCCGGCTCTGGGACGCCTGTTTGCAAGGGGGGACTCCGGCTCTGGGACGCCTGCTTGCAAGGAGGGACTCCGGCTCTGGGACGCCTGCTTGCAAGGAAGGACTCCGGCTCTGGGACTCCTGCTTGCAAGGGGGGACTCCGGCTCTGGGACGCTTGCTTGCAAGGATGGACTCCGGCTCTGGGACGCCTGCTTGCTAGGGGGGACTCTGGCTCTGGGACGCCTGCTTGCTAGGGGGGACTCTGGCTCTGGGACGCCTGCTTGCTAGGAGGGACTCCGGCTCTGGGACGCCTGCTTGCAAGGAGGGACTCCTGCTCTGGGACGCCTGCTTGCAAGGAGGGACTCCGGCTCTGGGACGCCTGCTTGCAAGGAGGGACTCCGGCTCTGGGACGCCTGCTTGCAAGGAGGGACTCCGGCTCTGGGACGCCTGCTTGCAAAGAGGGACTCCGGCTCTGGGACGCCTGCTTGCTAAAAGGGACTCCGGCTCTGGGACGCCTGCTTGCAAGGGGGGATTCCGGCTCTGGGACGCCTGCTTGCAAGGGGGGATTCCGGCTCTGGGACTCCTGCTTGCAAGGGGGGACTCCGGCTCTGGGACGCCTGCTTGCAAGGAGGGACTCCGGCTCTGGGACGCCTGCTTGCAAGGAGGGACTCCGGCTCTGGGGCGCCTGTTTGCAAGGAGGGACTCCGGCTCTGGGACGCCTGTTTACAAGGAGGGACTCCGGCTCTGGGACGCCTGCTTGCAAGGAGGGACTCCGGCTCTGGGACGCCTGTTTGCAAGGAGGGACTCCGGCTCTGGGACGCCTGTTTGCAAGGAGGGACTCCGGCTCTGGGACGCCTGCTTGCAAGGAGGGACTCCGGCTCTGGGACGCCTGCTTGCAAGGAGGGACTCCGGCTCTGGGACGCCTGCTTGCAAGGAGGGACTCCGGCTCTGGGACGCCTGCTTGCAAGGAGGGACTCCGGCTCTGGGACGCCTGCTTGCAAGGAGGGACTCCGGCTCTGGGACGCCTGCTTGCTAGGAGGGACTCCGGCTCTGGGACGCCTGCTTGCTAGGAGGGACTCCGGCTCTGGGACGCCTGCTTGCTAGGAGGGACTCCGGTTCTGGGACGCCTGCTTGCTAGGAGGGACTCCGGCTCTAGGACGCCTGCTTGCAAGGAGGGACTCCGGCTCTGGGACGCCTGCTTGCAAGGAGGGACTCCTGCTTGCAAGGGGGGACTCCGGCTCTGGGACGCTTGCTTGCAAGGGGGGACTCCGGCTCTGGGACGCCTGTTTGCAAGGGGGGACTCCGGCTCTGGGACGCCTGCTTGCAAGGAGGGACTCCGGCTCTGGGACGCCTGCTTGCAAGGAGGGACTCCGGCTCTGGGACGCCTGCTTGCAAGGAGGGACTCCTGCTTGCAAGGGGGGACTCCGGCTCTGGGACGCTTGCTTGCAAGGAGGGACTCCGGCTCTGGGACGCCTGTTTGCAAGGGGGGACTCTGGCTCTGGGACGCCTGCTTGCAAGGAGGGACTCCGGCTCTAGGACGCCTGCTTGCAAGGAGGGACTCCGGCTCTGGGACGCCTGCTTGCAAGGAGGGACTCCTGCTTGCAAGGGGGGACTCCGGCTCTGGGACGCTTGCTTGCAAGGGGGGACTCCGGCTCTGGGACGCCTGTTTGCAAGGGGGGACTCCGGCTCTGGGACGCCTGCTTGCAAGGAGGGACTCCGGCTCTGGGACGCCTGCTTGCAAGGAGGGACTCCGGCTCTGGGACGCCTGCTTGCAAGGAGGGACTCCTGCTTGCAAGGGGGGACTCCGGCTCTGGGACGCTTGCTTGCAAGGAGGGACTCCGGCTCTGGGACGCCTGTTTGCAAGGGGGGACTCTGGCTCTGGGACGCCTGCTTGCAAGGAGGGACTCCGGCTTTGTGACGCTTGCTTGCAAGGAGGGACTCCGGCTCTGGGACGCCTGTTTGCAAGGGGGGACTCCGGCTTTGGGACGCTTGCTTGCAAGAGGGGACTCCGGCTTTGGGACGCTTGCTTGCAAGGAGGGACTCCGGCTCTGGGACGCCTGTTTGCAAGGAGGGACTCTGGCTCTGGGACGCCTGCTTGCAAGGAGGGACTCCGGCTCTGGGACGCCTGCTTGCAAGGAGGGACTCCGGCTCTGGGACGCCTGCTTGCAAGGAGGGACTCCGGCTCTGGGACGCCTGCTTGCTAGGAGGGACTCCGGCTCTGGGACGCCTGCTTGCAAGGAGGGACTCCGGCTCTGGGACGCCTGCTTGCAAGGAGGGACTCCTGCTTGCAAGGGGGGACTCCGGCTCTGGGACGCTTGCTTGCAAGGAGGGACTCCGGCTCTGGGACGCCTGTTTGCAAGGGGGACTCCGGCTCTGGGACGCCTGCTTGCAAGGAGGGACTCCGGCTCTAGGACGCCTGCTTGCAAGGAGGGACTCCGGCTCTGGGACGCCTGCTTGCAAGGAGGGACTCCTGCTTGCAAGGGGGGACTCCGGCTCTGGGACGCTTGCTTGCAAGGAGGGACTCCGGCTCTGGGACGCCTGTTTGCAAGGGGGGACTCTGGCTCTGGGACGCCTGCTTGCTAGGAGGGACTCCGGCTCTGGGACGCCTGCTTGCTAGGAGGGACTCCGGCTCTGGGACGCCTGCTTGCTAGGAGGGACTCCGGCTCTGGGACGCCTGCTTGCAAGGAGGGACTCCGGCTCTGGGACGCCTGCTTGCAAGGAGGGACTCCGGCTCTGGGACGCCTGCTTGCAAGGAGGGACTCCGGCTCTGGGACGCCTGCTTGCAAGGAGGGACTCCGGCTCTGGGACGCCTGCTTGCAAGGAGGGACTCCGGCTCTGGGACGCCTGCTTGCAAGGAGGGACTCCGGCTCTGGGACGCCTGCTTGCAAGGAGGGACTCCGGCTCTGGGACGCCTGCTTGCAAGGAGGGACTCCGGCTCTGGGACGCCTGCTTGCAAAGAGGGACTCCGGCTCTGGGATGCCTGCTTGCTAAAAGGGACTCCAGCTCTGGGACGCCTGCTTGCTAGGAGGGACTCCGGCTCTGGGACGCCTGCTTGCAAGGAGGGACTCCGGCTCTGGGACGCCTGCTTGCAAGGAGGGACTCCGGCTCTGGGACGCCTGCTTGCAAGGAGGGACTCCGGCTCTGGGACGCCTGCTTGCAAGGAGGGACTCCGGCTCTGGGACGCCTGCTTGCAAGGAGGGACTCCGGCTCTGGGACGCCTGCTTGCAAGGAGGGACTCCGGCTCTGGGACGCCTGCTTGCAAGGAGGGACTCCGGCTCTGGGACGCCTGCTTGCAAGGAGGGACTCCGGCTCTGGGACGCCTGCTTGCAAGGAGGGACTCCGGCTCTGGGACGCCTGCTTGCAAGGAGGGACTCCGGCTCTGGGACGCCTGCTTGCAAGGAGGGACTCCGGCTCTGGGACGCCTGCTTGCAAGGAGGGACTCCGGCTCTGGGACCCCTGCTCGCAAGGAGGGACTCCGGCTCTGGGACGCCTGCTCGCAAGGAGGGACTCCGGCTCTGGGACGCCTGCTCGCAAGGAGGGACTCCGGCTCTGGGACGCCTGCTCGCAAGGAGGGACTCCGGCTCTGGGACGCCTGCTTGCAAGGAGGGACTCCGGCTCTGGGATGACTGCTTGGAAGGAGGGACTCCGGCTCTGGGATGCCTGCTTGGAAGGAGGGACTCCTGCTTGCAAGGGGGGACTCCGGCTCTGGGATGCCTGCTTGCAAGGAGGGACTCCGGCTCTGGGACGCCTGCTTGCAAGGAGGGACTCCGGCTCTGGGACGCCTGCTTGCAAGGAGGGACTCCGGCTCTGGGACGCCTGCTTGCAAGGAGGGACTCCGGCTCTGGGACGCCTGCTTGCAAGGAGGGACTCCGGCTCTGGGACGCCTGCTTGCAAGGAGGGACTCCTGCTTGCAAGGGGGGACTCCGGCTCTGGGACGCTTGTTTGCAAGGGGGGACTCCGGCTCTGGGACGCCTGTTTGCAAGGGGGGACTCCGGCTCTGGGACGCCTGCTTGCAAGGAGGGACTCCGGCTCTGGGACGCCTGCTTGCAAGGAAGGACTCCGGCTCTGGGACTCCTGCTTGCAAGGGGGGACTCCGGCTCTGGGACGCTTGCTTGCAAGGAGGGACTCCGGCTCTGGGACGCCTGCTTGCAAGGAGGGACTCCGGCTCTGGGACGCCTGCTTGCAAGGAGGGACTCCGGCTCTGGGACGCCTGCTTGCAAGGAGGGACTCCGGCTCTGGGACGCCTGCTTGCAAGGAGGGACTCCGGCTCTGGGACGCCTGCTTGCAAGGAGGGACTCCGGCTCTGGGACGCCTGCTCGCAAGGAGGGACTCCGGCTCTGGGACGCCTGCTCGCAAGGAGGGACTCCGGCTCTGGGACGCCTGCTTGCAAGGAGGGACTCCGGCTCTGGGATGCCTGCTTGGAAGGAGGGACTCCTGCTTGCAAGGGGGGACTCCGGCTCTGGGATGCCTGCTTGCAAGGAGGGACTCCGGCTCTGGGACGCCTGCTTGCAAGGAGGGACTCCGGCTCTGGGACGCCTGCTTGCAAGGAGGGACTCCGGCTCTGGGACGCCTGCTTGCAAGGAGGGACTCCGGCTCTGGGACGCCTGCTTGCAAGGAGGGACTCCTGCTTGCAAGGGGGGACTCCGGCTCTGGGACGCTTGCTTGCAAGGAGGGACTCCGGCTCTGGGACGCTTGCTTGCAAGGAGGGACTCCGGCTCTGGGATGCTTGTTTGCAAGGGGGGACTCCGGCTCTGGGACGCCTGTTTGCAAGGGGGGACTCCGGCTCTGGGACGCCTGTTTGCAAGGGGGGACTCCGGCTCTGGGACGCCTGCTTGCAAGGAGGGACTCCGGCTCTGGGACGCCTGCTTGCAAGGAAGGACTCCGGCTCTGGGACTCCTGCTTGCAAGGGGGGACTCCGGCTCTGGGACGCTTGCTTGCAAGGATGGACTCCGGCTCTGGGACGCCTGCTTGCTAGGGGGGACTCTGGCTCTGGGACGCCTGCTTGCTAGGGGGGACTCTGGCTCTGGGACGCCTGCTTGCTAGGAGGGACTCCGGCTCTGGGACGCCTGCTTGCAAGGAGGGACTCCGGCTCTGGGACGCCTGCTTGCAAGGAGGGACTCCGGCTCTGGGACGCCTGCTTGCAAGGAGGGACTCCGGCTCTGGGACGCCTGCTTGCAAGGAGGGACTCCGGCTCTGGGACGCCTGCTTGCAAGGAGGGACTCCGGCTCTGGGACGCCTGCTTGCAAGGAGGGACTCCTGCTTGCAAGGGGGGACTCCGGCTCTGGGACGCTTGCTTGCAAGGAGGGACTCCGGCTCTGGGACGCCTGTTTGCAAGGGGGGACTCCGGCTCTGGGACGCCTGTTTGCAAGGGGGGACTCCGGCTCTGGGACGCCTGTTTGCAAGGGGGGACTCCGGCTCTGGGACGCCTGCTTGCAAGGAGGGACTCCGGCTCTGGGACGCCTGCTTGCAAGGAAGGACTCCGGCTCTGGGACTCCTGCTTGCAAGGAGGGACTCCGGCTCTGGGACCCCTGCTCGCAAGGAGGGACTCCGGCTCTGGGACGCCTGCTCGCAAGGAGGGACTCCGGCTCTGGGACGCCTGCTCGCAAGGAGGGACTCCGGCTCTGGGACGCCTGCTCGCAAGGAGGGACTCCGGCTCTGGGACGCCTGCTTGCAAGGAGGGACTCCGGCTCTGGGATGACTGCTTGGAAGGAGGGACTCCGGCTCTGGGATGCCTGCTTGGAAGGAGGGACTCCTGCTTGCAAGGGGGGACTCCGGCTCTGGGATGCCTGCTTGCAAGGGGGGACTCCGGCTCTGGGACGCCTGCTTGCAAGGAGGGACTCCGGCTCTGGGACGCCTGCTTGCAAGGAGGGACTCCGGCTCTGGGACGCCTGCTTGCAAGGAGGGACTCCGGCTCTGGGACGCCTGCTTGCAAGGAGGGACTCCGGCTCTGGGACGCCTGCTTGCAAGGAGGGACTCCGGCTCTGGGACGCCTGCTTGCAAGGAGGGACTCCGGCTCTGGGACGCCTGCTTGCAAGGAGGGACTCCGGCTCTGGGACGCCTGCTTGCAAGGAGGGACTCCTGCTTGCAAGGGGGGACTCCGGCTCTGGGACCCCTGCTCGCAAGGAGGGACTCCGGCTCTGGGACGCCTGCTCGCAAGGAGGGACTCCGGCTCTGGGACGCCTGCTCGCAAGGAGGGACTCCGGCTCTGGGACGCCTGCTCGCAAGGAGGGACTCCGGCTCTGGGACGCCTGCTTGCAAGGAGGGACTCCGGCTCTGGGATGACTGCTTGGAAGGAGGGACTCCGGCTCTGGGATGCCTGCTTGGAAGGAGGGACTCCTGCTTGCAAGGGGGGACTCCGGCTCTGGGATGCCTGCTTGCAAGGAGGGACTCCGGCTCTGGGACGCCTGCTTGCAAGGAGGGACTCCGGCTCTGGGACGCCTGCTTGCAAGGAGGGACTCCGGCTCTGGGACGCCTGCTTGCAAGGAGGGACTCCGGCTCTGGGACGCCTGCTTGCAAGGAGGGACTCCGGCTCTGGGACGCCTGCTTGCAAGGAGGGACTCCGGCTCTGGGACGCCTGCTTGCAAGGAGGGACTCCGGCTCTGGGACGCCTGCTTGCAAGGAGGGACTCCTGCTTGCAAGGGGGGACTCCGGCTCTGGGACGCCTGTTTGCAAGGGGGGACTCCGGCTCTGGGACGCCTGCTTGCAAGGAGGGACTCCGGCTCTGGGACGCCTGCTTGCAAGGAAGGACTCCGGCTCTGGGACTCCTGCTTGCAAGGGGGGACTCCGGCTCTGGGACGCTTGCTTGCAAGGAGGGACTCCGGCTCTGGGACGCCTGCTTGCAAGGAGGGACTCCGGTTCTGGGACGCCTGCTTGCAAGGAGGGACTCCGGTTCTGGGACGCCTGCTTGCAAGGAGGGACTCCGGCTCTGGGACGCCTGCTTGCAAGGAGGGACTCCGGCTCTGGGACGCCTGCTTGCAAGGAGGGACTCCGGCTCTGGGACGCCTGCTCGCAAGGAGGGACTCCGGCTCTGGGACGCCTGCTCGCAAGGAGGGACTCCGGCTCTGGGACGCCTGCTCGCAAGGAGGGACTCCGGCTCTGGGACGCCTGCTTGCAAGGAGGGACTCCGGCTCTGGGATGCCTGCTTGGAAGGAGGGACTCCTGCTTGCAAGGGGGGACTCCGGCTCTGGGATGCCTGCTTGCAAGGAGGGACTCCGGCTCTGGGACGCCTGCTTGCAAGGAGGGACTCCGGCTCTGGGACGCCTGCTTGCAAGGAGGGACTCCGGCTCTGGGACGCCTGCTTGCAAGGAGGGACTCCGGCTCTGGGACGCCTGCTTGCAAGGAGGGACTCCGGCTCTGGGACGCCTGCTTGCAAGGAGGGACTCCTGCTTGCAAGGGGGGACTCCGGCTCTGGGACGCTTGCTTGCAAGGAGGGACTCCGGCTCTGGGACGCTTGCTTGCAAGGAGGGACTCCGGCTCTGGGATGCTTGTTTGCAAGGGGGGACTCCGGCTCTGGGACGCCTGTTTGCAAGGGGGGACTCCGGCTCTGGGACGCCTGTTTGCAAGGGGGGACTCCGGCTCTGGGACGCCTGCTTGCAAGGAGGGACTCCGGCTCTGGGACGCCTGCTTGCAAGGAAGGACTCCGGCTCTGGGACTCCTGCTTGCAAGGGGGGACTCCGGCTCTGGGACGCTTGCTTGCAAGGATGGACTCCGGCTCTGGGACGCCTGCTTGCTAGGGGGGACTCTGGCTCTGGGACGCCTGCTTGCTAGGGGGGACTCTGGCTCTGGGACGCCTGCTTGCTAGGAGGGACTCCGGCTCTGGGACGCCTGCTTGCAAGGAGGGACTCCGGCTCTGGGACGCCTGCTTGCAAGGAGGGACTCCGGCTCTGGGACGCCTGCTTGCAAGGAGGGACTCCGGCTCTGGGACGCCTGCTTGCAAGGAGGGACTCCGGCTCTGGGACGCCTGCTTGCAAGGAGGGACTCCGGCTCTGGGACGCCTGCTTGCAAGGAGGGACTCCTGCTTGCAAGGGGGGACTCCGGCTCTGGGACGCTTGCTTGCAAGGAGGGACTCCGGCTCTGGGACGCCTGTTTGCAAGGGGGGACTCCGGCTCTGGGACGCCTGTTTGCAAGGGGGGACTCCGGCTCTGGGACGCCTGTTTGCAAGGGGGGACTCCGGCTCTGGGACGCCTGCTTGCAAGGAGGGACTCCGGCTCTGGGACGCCTGCTTGCAAGGAAGGACTCCGGCTCTGGGACTCCTGCTTGCAAGGGGGGACTCCGGCTCTGGGACGCTTGCTTGCAAGGAGGGACTCCGGCTCTGGGACGCCTGTTTGCAAGGGAGGACTCCGGCTCTGGGACGCCTGCTTGCTAGGGGGGACTCTGGCTCTGGGACGCCTGCTTGCAAGGAGGGACTCCGGCTCTGGGACGCCTGCTTGCAAGGAGGGACTCCGGCTCTGGGACGCCTGCTTGCAAGGAGGGACTCCTGCTTGCAAGGGGGGACTCCGGCTCTGGGACGCTTGCTTGCAAGGAGGGACTCCGGCTCTGGGACGCTTGCTTGCAAGGAGGGACTCCGGCTCTGGGACGCCTGTTTGCAAGGGGGGACTCCGGCTCTGGGACGCCTGTTTGCAAGGGGGGACTCCGGCTCTGGGACGCCTGTTTGCAAGGGGGGACTCCGGCTCTGGGACGCCTGCTTGCAAGGAAGGACTCCGGCTCTGGGACTCCTGCTTGCAAGGGGGGACTCCGGCTCTGGGACGCTTGCTTGCAAGGAGGGACTCCGGCTCTGGGACGCCTGCTTGCTAGGGGGGACTCTGGCTCTGGGACGCCTGCTTGCTAGGAGGGACTCCGGCTCTGGGACGCCTGCTTGCAAGGAGGGACTCCGGCTCTGGGATGCCTGCTTGGAAGGAGGGACTCCTGCTTGCAAGGGGGGACTCCGGCTCTGGGATGCCTGCTTGCAAGGAGGGACTCCGGCTCTGGGACGCCTGCTTGCAAGGAGGGACTCCGGCTCTGGGACGCCTGCTTGCAAGGAGGGACTCCGGCTCTGGGACGCCTGCTTGCAAGGAGGGACTCCGGCTCTGGGACGCCTGCTTGCAAGGAGGGACTCCGGCTCTGGGACGCCTGCTTGCAAGGAGGGACTCCGGCTCTGGGACGCCTGCTTGCAAGGAGGGACTCCTGCTTGCAAGGGGGGACTCCGGCTCTGGGACGCTTGCTTGCAAGGAGGGACTCCGGCTCTGGGATGCCTGTTTGCAAGGGGGGACTCCGGCTCTGGGACTCCTGCTTGCAAGGGGGGACTCCGGCTCTGGGACGCTTGCTTGCAAGGGGGGACTCCGGCTCTGGGACGCCTGTTTGCAAGGGGGGACTCCTGCTTGCAAGGGGGGACTCCGGCTCTGGGACGCTTGCTTGCAAGGAGGGACTCCGGCTCTGGGATGCCTGTTTGCAAGGGGGGACTCCGGCTCTGGGACTCCTGCTTGCAAGGGGGGACTCCGGCTCTGGGACGCTTGCTTGCAAGGGGGGACTCCGGCTCTGGGACGCCTGTTTGCAAGGGGGGACTCCGGCTCTGGGACGCCTGCTTGCTAGGGGGGACTCTGGCTCTGGGACGCCTGCTTGCTAGGAGGGACTCCGGCTCTGGGACGCCTGCTTGCAAGGAGGGACTCCGGCTCTGGGACGCCTGCTTGCAAGGAGGGACTCCGGCTCTGGGACGCCTGCTTGCAAGGAGGGACTCCGGCTCTGGGACGCCTGCTTGCAAGGAGGGACTCCGGCTCTGGGACGCCTGCTTGCAAGGAGGGACTCCGGCTCTGGGACGCCTGCTTGCAAGGAGGGACTCCGGCTCTGGGACGCCTGCTTGCAAGGAGGGACTCCGGCTCTGGGACGCCTGTTTGCAAGGGGGGACTCCGGCTCTGGGACGCCTGTTTGCAAGGGGGGACTCCGGCTCTGGGACGCCTGCTTGCAAGGAGGGACTCCGGCTCTGGGACGCCTGCTTGCAAGGAGGGACTCCTGCTTGCAAGGGGGGACTCCGGCTCTGGGACGCTTGCTTGCAAGGAGGGACTCCGGCTCTGGGACGCCTGTTTGCAAGGGGGGACTCTGGCTCTGGGACGCCTGCTTGCTAGGAGGGACTCCGGCTCTGGGACGCCTGCTTGCTAGGAGGGACTCCGGCTCTGGGACGCCTGCTTGCTAGGAGGGACTCCGGCTTTGGGACGCCTGCTTGCAAGGAGGGACTCCGGCTCTGGGACGCCTGCTTGCAAGGAGGGACTCCGGCTCTGGGACGCCTGCTTGCAAGGAGGGACTCCGGCTCTGGGACGCCTGCTTGCAAGGAGGGACTCCGGCTCTGGGACGCCTGCTTGCAAGGAGGGACTCCGGCTCTGGGACGCCTGCTTGCAAGGAGGGACTCCGGCTCTGGGACGCCTGCTTGCAAGGAGGGACTCCGGCTCTGGGACGCCTGCTTGCAAGGAGGGACTCCGGCTCTGGGACGCCTGCTTGCAAGGAGGGACTCCGGCTCTGGGACGCCTGCTTGCAAGGAGGGACTCCGGCTCTGGGACGCCTGCTTGCAAGGAGGGACTCCGGCTCTGGGACGCCTGCTTGCAAAGAGGGACTCCGGCTCTGGGATGCCTGCTTGCTAAAAGGGACTCCAGCTCTGGGACGCCTGCTTGCTAGGAGGGACTCCGGCTCTGGGACGCCTGCTTGCAAGGAGGGACTCCTGCTTGCAAGGGGGGACTCCGGCTCTGGGACGCTTGTTTGCAAGGGGGGACTCCGGCTCTGGGACCCCTGCTCGCAAGGAGGGACTCCGGCTCTGGGACCCCTGCTCGCAAGGAGGGACTCCGGCTCTGGGACGCCTGCTCGCAAGGAGGGACTCCGGCTCTGGGACGCCTGCTCGCAAGGAGGGACTCCGGCTCTGGGACGCCTGCTCGCAAGGAGGGACTCCGGCTCTGGGACGCCTGCTTGCAAGGAGGGACTCCGGCTCTGGGATGACTGCTTGGAAGGAGGGACTCCGGCTCTGGGATGCCTGCTTGGAAGGAGGGACTCCTGCTTGCAAGGGGGGACTCCGGCTCTGGGATGCCTGCTTGCAAGGAGGGACTCCGGCTCTGGGACGCCTGCTCGCAAGGAGGGACTCCGGCTCTGGGACGCCTGCTTGCAAGGAGGGACTCCGGCTCTGGGACGCCTGCTTGCAAGGAGGGACTCCGGCTCTGGGATGACTGCTTGGAAGGAGGGACTCCGGCTCTGGGATGCCTGCTTGGAAGGAGGGACTCCTGCTTGCAAGGGGGGACTCCGGCTCTGGGATGCCTGCTTGCAAGGAGGGACTCCGGCTCTGGGACGCCTGCTTGCAAGGGGGGACTCCGGCTCTGGGACCCCTGCTCGCAAGGAGGGACTCCGGCTCTGGGACGCCTGCTCGCAAGGAGGGACTCCGGCTCTGGGACGCCTGCTCGCAAGGAGGGACTCCGGCTCTGGGACGCCTGCTCGCAAGGAGGGACTCCGGCTCTGGGACGCCTGCTTGCAAGGAGGGACTCCGGCTCTGGGATGACTGCTTGGAAGGAGGGACTCCGGCTCTGGGATGCCTGCTTGGAAGGAGGGACTCCTGCTTGCAAGGGGGGACTCCGGCTCTGGGATGCCTGCTTGCAAGGAGGGACTCCGGCTCTGGGACGCCTGCTTGCAAGGAGGGACTCCGGCTCTGGGACGCCTGCTTGCAAGGAGGGACTCCGGCTCTGGGACGCCTGCTTGCAAGGAGGGACTCCGGCTCTGGGACGCCTGCTTGCAAGGAGGGACTCCGGCTCTGGGACGCCTGCTTGCAAGGAGGGACTCCGGCTCTGGGACGCCTGCTTGCAAGGAGGGACTCCTGCTTGCAAGGGGGGACTCCGGCTCTGGGACGCTTGTTTGCAAGGGGGGACTCCGGCTCTGGGACGCCTGTTTGCAAGGGGGGACTCCGGCTCTGGGACGCCTGCTTGCAAGGAGGGACTCCGGCTCTGGGACGCCTGCTTGCAAGGAAGGACTCCGGCTCTGGGACTCCTGCTTGCAAGGGGGGACTCCGGCTCTGGGACGCTTGCTTGCAAGGAGGGACTCCGGCTCTGGGACGCCTGCTTGCAAGGAGGGACTCCGGCTCTGGGACGCCTGCTTGCAAGGAGGGACTCCGGCTCTGGGACGCCTGCTTGCAAGGAGGGACTCCGGCTCTGGGACGCCTGCTTGCAAGGAGGGACTCCGGCTCTGGGACGCCTGCTCGCAAGGAGGGACTCCGGCTCTGGGACGCCTGCTCGCAAGGAGGGACTCCGGCTCTGGGACGCCTGCTCGCAAGGAGGGACTCCGGCTCTGGGACGCCTGCTTGCAAGGAGGGACTCCGGCTCTGGGATGCCTGCTTGGAAGGAGGGACTCCTGCTTGCAAGGGGGGACTCCGGCTCTGGGATGCCTGCTTGCAAGGAGGGACTCCGGCTCTGGGACGCCTGCTTGCAAGGAGGGACTCCGGCTCTGGGACGCCTGCTTGCAAGGAGGGACTCCGGCTCTGGGACGCCTGCTTGCAAGGAGGGACTCCGGCTCTGGGACGCCTGCTTGCAAGGAGGGACTCCTGCTTGCAAGGGGGGACTCCGGCTCTGGGACGCTTGCTTGCAAGGAGGGACTCCGGCTCTGGGACGCTTGCTTGCAAGGAGGGACTCCGGCTCTGGGATGCTTGTTTGCAAGGGGGGACTCCGGCTCTGGGACGCCTGTTTGCAAGGGGGGACTCCGGCTCTGGGACGCCTGTTTGCAAGGGGGGACTCCGGCTCTGGGACGCCTGCTTGCAAGGAGGGACTCCGGCTCTGGGACGCCTGCTTGCAAGGAAGGACTCCGGCTCTGGGACTCCTGCTTGCAAGGGGGGACTCCGGCTCTGGGACGCTTGCTTGCAAGGATGGACTCCGGCTCTGGGACGCCTGCTTGCTAGGGGGGACTCTGGCTCTGGGACGCCTGCTTGCTAGGGGGGACTCTGGCTCTGGGACGCCTGCTTGCTAGGGGGGACTCCGGCTCTGGGACGCCTGCTTGCTAGGAGGGACTCCGGCTCTGGGACGCCTGCTTGCAAGGAGGGACTCCGGCTCTGGGACGCCTGCTTGCAAGGAGGGACTCCGGCTCTGGGACGCCTGCTTGCAAGGAGGGACTCCGGCTCTGGGACGCCTGCTTGCAAGGAGGGACTCCGGCTCTGGGACGCCTGCTTGCAAGGAGGGACTCCGGCTCTGGGACGCCTGCTTGCAAGGAGGGACTCCTGCTTGCAAGGGGGGACTCCGGCTCTGGGACGCTTGCTTGCAAGGAGGGACTCCGGCTCTGGGACGCCTGTTTGCAAGGGGGGACTCCGGCTCTGGGACGCCTGTTTGCAAGGGGGGACTCCGGCTCTGGGACGCCTGTTTGCAAGGGGGGACTCCGGCTCTGGGACGCCTGCTTGCAAGGAGGGACTCCGGCTCTGGGACGCCTGCTTGCAAGGAAGGACTCCGGCTCTGGGACTCCTGCTTGCAAGGGGGGACTCCGGCTCTGGGACGCTTGCTTGCAAGGAGGGACTCCGGCTCTGGGACGCCTGCTTGCAAGGAGGGACTCCTGCTTGCAAGGGGGGACTCCGGCTCTGGGACGCTTGCTTGCAAGGAGGGACTCCGGCTCTGGGACGCCTGTTTGCAAGGGGGGACTCCGGCTCTGGGACGCCTGTTTGCAAGGGGGGACTCCGGCTCTGGGATGCCTGCTTGCAAGGAGGGACTCCGGCTCTGGGACGCCTGCTTGCAAGGAGGGACTCCGGCTCTGGGACGCCTGCTTGCAAGGAGGGACTCCTGCTTGCAAGGGGGGACTCCGGCTCTGGGACGCTTGCTTGCAAGGAGGGACTCCGGCTCTGGGACGCCTGTTTGCAAGGGGGGACTCCGGCTCTGGGACGCCTGTTTGCAAGGGGGGACTCCGGCTCTGGGATGCCTGCTTGCAAGGAGGGACTCCGGCTCTGGGACGCCTGCTTGCAAGGAGGGACTCCGGCTCTGGGACGCCTGCTTGCAAGGAGGGACTCCGGCTCTGGGACGCCTGCTTGCAAGGAGGGACTCCGGCTCTGGGACGCCTGCTTGCAAGGAGGGACTCCGGCTCTGGGACGCCTGCTTGCAAGGAGGGACTCCGGCTCTGGGACGCCTGCTTGCAAGGAGGGACTCCTGCTTGCAAGGGGGGACTCCGGCTCTGGGACGCTTGCTTGCAAGGAGGGACTCCGGCTCTGGGACGCTTGCTTGCAAGGAGGGACTCCGGCTCTGGGATGCTTGTTTGCAAGGGGGGACTCCGGCTCTGGGACGCCTGTTTGCAAGGGGGGACTCCGGCTCTGGGACGCCTGTTTGCAAGGGGGGACTCCGGCTCTGGGACGCCTGCTTGCAAGGAGGGACTCCGGCTCTGGGACGCCTGCTTGCAAGGAAGGACTCCGGCTCTGGGACTCCTGCTTGCAAGGGGGGACTCCGGCTCTGGGACGCTTGCTTGCAAGGATGGACTCCGGCTCTGGGACGCCTGCTTGCTAGGGGGGACTCTGGCTCTGGGACGCCTGCTTGCTAGGGGGGACTCTGGCTCTGGGACGCCTGCTTGCTAGGAGGGACTCCGGCTCTGGGACGCCTGCTTGCAAGGAGGGACTCCGGCTCTGGGACGCCTGCTTGCAAGGAGGGACTCCGGCTCTGGGACGCCTGCTTGCAAGGAGGGACTCCGGCTCTGGGACGCCTGCTTGCAAGGAGGGACTCCGGCTCTGGGACGCCTGCTTGCAAGGAGGGACTCCGGCTCTGGGACGCCTGCTTGCAAGGAGGGACTCCTGCTTGCAAGGGGGGACTCCGGCTCTGGGACGCTTGCTTGCAAGGAGGGACTCCGGCTCTGGGACGCCTGTTTGCAAGGGGGGACTCCGGCTCTGGGACGCCTGTTTGCAAGGGGGGACTCCGGCTCTGGGACGCCTGTTTGCAAGGGGGGACTCCGGCTCTGGGACGCCTGCTTGCAAGGAGGGACTCCGGCTCTGGGACGCCTGCTTGCAAGGAAGGACTCCGGCTCTGGGACTCCTGCTTGCAAGGGGGGACTCCGGCTCTGGGACGCTTGCTTGCAAGGAGGGACTCCGGCTCTGGGACGCCTGTTTGCAAGGGGGGACTCCGGCTCTGGGACGCCTGCTTGCTAGGGGGGACTCTGGCTCTGGGACGCCTGCTTGCAAGGAGGGACTCCGGCTCTGGGACGCCTGCTTGCAAGGAGGGACTCCGGCTCTGGGACGCCTGCTTGCAAGGAGGGACTCCTGCTTGCAAGGGGGGACTCCGGCTCTGGGACGCTTGCTTGCAAGGAGGGACTCCGGCTCTGGGACGCCTGTTTGCAAGGGGGGACTCCGGCTCTGGGACGCCTGTTTGCAAGGGGGGACTCCGGCTCTGGGACGCCTGTTTGCAAGGGGGGACTCCGGCTCTGGGACGCCTGCTTGCAAGGAAGGACTCCGGCTCTGGGACTCCTGCTTGCAAGGGGGGACTCCGGCTCTGGGACGCTTGCTTGCAAGGAGGGACTCCGGCTCTGGGACGCCTGCTTGCTAGGGGGGACTCTGGCTCTGGGACGCCTGCTTGCTAGGAGGGACTCCGGCTCTGGGACGCCTGCTTGCAAGGAGGGACTCCGGCTCTGGGACGCCTGCTCGCAAGGAGGGACTCCGGCTCTGGGATGCCTGCTTGGAAGGAGGGACTCCTGCTTGCAAGGGGGGACTCCGGCTCTGGGATGCCTGCTTGCAAGGAGGGACTCCGGCTCTGGGACGCCTGCTTGCAAGGAGGGACTCCGGCTCTGGGACGCCTGCTTGCAAGGAGGGACTCCGGCTCTGGGACGCCTGCTTGCAAGGAGGGACTCCGGCTCTGGGACGCCTGCTTGCAAGGAGGGACTCCGGCTCTGGGACGCCTGCTTGCAAGGAGGGACTCCGGCTCTGGGACGCCTGCTTGCAAGGAGGGACTCCTGCTTGCAAGGGGGGACTCCGGCTCTGGGACGCTTGCTTGCAAGGAGGGACTCCGGCTCTGGGATGCCTGTTTGCAAGGGGGGACTCCGGCTCTGGGACTCCTGCTTGCAAGGGGGGACTCCGGCTCTGGGACGCTTGCTTGCAAGGGGGGACTCCGGCTCTGGGACGCCTGTTTGCAAGGGGGGACTCCGGCTCTGGGACGCCTGCTTGCTAGGGGGGACTCTGGCTCTGGGACGCCTGCTTGCTAGGAGGGACTCCGGCTCTGGGACGCCTGCTTGCAAGGAGGGACTCCGGCTCTGGGACGCCTGCTTGCAAGGAGGGACTCCGGCTCTGGGACGCCTGCTTGCAAGGAGGGACTCCGGCTCTGGGACGCCTGCTTGCAAGGAGGGACTCCGGCTCTGGGACGCCTGCTTGCAAGGAGGGACTCCGGCTCTGGGACGCCTGCTTGCAAGGAGGGACTCCGGCTCTGGGACGCCTGTTTGCAAGGGGGGACTCCGGCTCTGGGACGCCTGTTTGCAAGGGGGGACTCCGGCTCTGGGACGCCTGCTTGCAAGGAGGGACTCCGGCTCTGGGACGCCTGCTTGCAAGGAGGGACTCCTGCTTGCAAGGGGGGACTCCGGCTCTGGGACGCTTGCTTGCAAGGAGGGACTCCGGCTCTGGGACGCCTGTTTGCAAGGGGGGACTCTGGCTCTGGGACGCCTGCTTGCTAGGAGGGACTCCGGCTCTGGGACGCCTGCTTGCTAGGAGGGACTCCGGCTCTGGGACGCCTGCTTGCTAGGAGGGACTCCGGCTCTGGGACGCCTGCTTGCAAGGAGGGACTCCGGCTCTGGGACGCCTGCTTGCAAGGAGGGACTCCGGCTCTGGGACGCCTGCTTGCAAGGAGGGACTCCGGCTCTGGGACGCCTGCTTGCAAGGAGGGACTCCGGCTCTGGGACGCCTGCTTGCAAGGAGGGACTCCGGCTCTGGGACGCCTGCTTGCAAGGAGGGACTCCGGCTCTGGGACGCCTGCTTGCAAGGAGGGACTCCGGCTCTGGGACGCCTGCTTGCAAGGAGGGACTCCGGCTCTGGGACGCCTGCTTGCAAGGAGGGACTCCGGCTCTGGGACGCCTGCTTGCAAGGAGGGACTCCGGCTCTGGGACGCCTGCTTGCAAAGAGGGACTCCGGCTCTGGGATGCCTGCTTGCTAAAAGGGACTCCAGCTCTGGGACGCCTGCTTGCTAGGAGGGACTCCGGCTCTGGGACGCCTGCTTGCAAGGAGGGACTCCGGCTCTGGGACGCCTGCTTGCAAGGAGGGACTCCGGCTCTGGGACGCCTGCTTGCAAGGAGGGACTCCGGCTCTGGGACGCCTGCTTGCAAGGAGGGACTCCGGCTCTGGGACGCCTGCTTGCAAGGAGGGACTCCGGCTCTGGGACGCCTGCTTGCAAGGAGGGACTCCGGCTCTGGGACGCCTGCTTGCAAGGAGGGACTCCGGCTCTGGGACGCCTGCTTGCAAGGAGGGACTCCGGCTCTGGGACGCCTGCTTGCAAGGAGGGACTCCGGCTCTGGGACGCCTGCTTGCAAGGAGGGACTCCGGCTCTGGGACGCCTGCTTGCAAGGAGGGACTCCGGCTCTGGGACGCCTGCTTGCAAGGAGGGACTCCGGCTCTGGGACGCCTGCTTGCAAGGAGGGACTCCGGCTCTGGGACGCCTGCTTGCAAGGAGGGACTCCGGCTCTGGGACGCCTGCTCGCAAGGAGGGACTCCGGCTCTGGGACGCCTGCTCGCAAGGAGGGACTCCGGCTCTGGGACGCCTGCTCGCAAGGAGGGACTCCGGCTCTGGGATGCCTGCTTGCAAGGAGGGACTCCGGCTCTGGGATGCCTGCTTGGAAGGAGGGACTCCTGCTTGCAAGGGGGGACTCCGGCTCTGGGATGCCTGCTTGCAAGGAGGGACTCCGGCTCTGGGACGCCTGCTTGCAAGGAGGGACTCCGGCTCTGGGACGCCTGCTTGCAAGGAGGGACTCCGGCTCTGGGACGCCTGCTTGCAAGGAGGGACTCCGGCTCTGGGACGCCTGCTTGCAAGGAGGGACTCCGGCTCTGGGACGCCTGCTTGCAAGGAGGGACTCCGGCTCTGGGACGCCTGCTTGCAAGGAGGGACTCCTGCTTGCAAGGGGGGACTCCGGCTCTGGGACGCTTGCTTGCAAGGAGGGACTCCGGCTCTGGGACGCTTGTTTGCAAGGGGGGACTCCGGCTCTGGGACGCCTGTTTGCAAGGGGGGACTCCGGCTCTGGGACGCCTGTTTGCAAGGAGGGACTCCGGCTCTGGGACGCCTGCTTGCAAGGAAGGACTCCGGCTCTGGGACTCCTGCTTGCAAGGGGGGACTCCGGCTCTGGGACGCTTGCTTGCAAGGAGGGACTCCGGCTCTGGGACGCCTGTTTGCAAGGGGGGACTCCGGCTCTGGGATGCCTGCTTGCTAGGGGGGACTCTGGCTCTGGGACGCCTGCTTGCTAGGAGGGACTCCGGCTCTGGGACGCCTGCTTGCAAGGAGGGACTCCGGCTCTGGGACGCCTGCTTGCAAGGAGGGACTCCGGCTCTGGGACGCCTGCTTGCAAGGAGGGACTCCGGCTCTGGGACGCCTGCTTGCAAGGAGGGACTCCGGCTCTGGGACGCCTGCTTGCAAGGAGGGACTCCGGCTCTGAGACGCCTGCTTGCAAGGAGGGACTCCGGCTCTGGGACGCCTGCTTGCAAGGAGGGACTCCGGCTCTGGGACGCCTGCTTGCAAGGAGGGACTCCGGCTCTGGGACGCCTGCTTGCAAGGAGGGACTCCGGCTCTGGGACGCCTGCTTGCAAGGAGGGACTCCGGCTCTGGGACGCCTGCTTGCAAGGAGGGACTCCGGCTCTGGGACGCCTGCTTGCAAGGAGGGACTCCGGCTCTGGGACGCCTGCTTGCAAGGAGGGACTCCGGCTCTGGGACGCCTGCTCGCAAGGAGGGACTCCGGCTCTGGGACGCCTGCTCGCAAGGAGGGACTCCGGCTCTGGGACGCCTGCTCGCAAGGAGGGACTCCGGCTCTGGGACGCCTGCTCGCAAGGAGGGACTCCGGCTCTGGGACGCCTGCTCGCAAGGAGGGACTCCGGCTCTGGGACGCCTGCTCGCAAGGAGGGACTCCGGCTCTGGGACGCCTGCTCGCAAGGAGGGACTCCGGCTCTGGGACGCCTGCTCGCAAGGAGGGACTCCGGCTCTGGGACGCCTGCTCGCAAGGAGGGACTCCGGCTCTGGGACGCCTGCTCGCAAGGAGGGACTCCGGCTCTGGGACGCCTGCTCGCAAGGAGGGACTCCGGCTCTGGGACGCCTGCTCGCAAGGAGGGACTCCGGCTCTGGGATGCCTGCTTGGAAGGAGGGACTCCTGCTTGCAAGGGGGGACTCCGGCTCTGGGATGCCTGCTTGCAAGGAGGGACTCCGGCTCTGGGACGCCTGCTTGCAAGGAGGGACTCCGGCTCTGGGACGCCTGCTTGCAAGGAGGGACTCCGGCTCTGGGACGCCTGCTTGCAAGGAGGGACTCCGGCTCTGGGACGCCTGCTTGCAAGGAGGGACTCCGGCTCTGGGACGCCTGCTTGCAAGGAGGGACTCCGGCTCTGGGACGCCTGCTTGCAAGGAGGGACTCCGGCTCTGGGACGCCTGCTTGCAAGGAGGGACTCCGGCTCTGGGACGCCTGCTTGCAAGGAGGGACTCCGGCTCTGGGACGCCTGCTTGCAAGGAGGGACTCCGGCTCTGGGACGCCTGCTTGCAAGGAGGGACTCCGGCTCTGGGACGCCTGCTTGCAAGGAGGGACTCCGGCTCTGGGACGCCTGCTTGCAAGGAGGGACTCCGGCTCTGGGACGCCTGCTCGCAAGGAGGGACTCCGGCTCTGGGACGCCTGCTCGCAAGGAGGGACTCCGGCTCTGGGACGCCTGCTCGCAAGGAGGGACTCCGGCTCTGGGACGCCTGCTCGCAAGGAGGGACTCCGGCTCTGGGACGCCTGCTCGCAAGGAGGGACTCCGGCTCTGGGATGCCTGCTTGGAAGGAGGGACTCCTGCTTGCAAGGGGGGACTCCGGCTCTGGGATGCCTGCTTGCAAGGAGGGACTCCGGCTCTGGGACGCCTGCTTGCAAGGAGGGACTCCGGCTCTGGGACGCCTGCTTGCAAGGAGGGACTCCGGCTCTGGGACGCCTGCTTGCAAGGAGGGACTCCGGCTCTGGGACGCCTGCTTGCAAGGAGGGACTCTGGCTCTGGGACGCCTGCTTGCAAGGAGGGACTCCGGCTCTGGGACGCCTGCTTGCAAGGAGGGACTCCTGCTTGCAAGGGGGGACTCCGGCTCTGGGACGCTTGCTTGCAAGGAGGGACTCCGGCTCTGGGACGCTTGTTTGCAAGGGGGGACTCCGGCTCTGGGACGCCTGTTTGCAAGGGGGGACTCCGGCTCTGGGACGCCTGCTTGCAAGGAGGGACTCCGGCTCTGGGACGCCTGCTTGCAAGGAGGGACTCCGGCTCTGGGACGCCTGCTTGCAAGGAGGGACTCCGGCTCTGGGACGCCTGCTTGCAAGGAGGGACTCCGGCTCTGGGACGCCTGCTTGCAAGGAGGGACTCCGGCTCTGGGACGCCTGCTTGCAAGGAGGGACTCCGGCTCTGGGACGCCTGCTTGCAAGGAGGGACTCCGGCTCTGGGACGCCTGCTTGCAAGGAGGGACTCCGGCTCTGGGACGCCTGCTTGCAAGGAGGGACTCCGGCTCTGGGACGCCTGCTTGCAAGGAGGGACTCCGGCTCTGGGACGCCTGCTTGCAAGGAGGGACTCCGGCTCTGGGACGCCTGCTTGCAAGGAGGGACTCCGGCTCTGGGACGCCTGCTTGCAAGGAGGGACTCCGGCTCTGGGACGCCTGCTTGCAAGGAGGGACTCCGGCTCTGGGACGCCTGCTCGCAAGGAGGGACTCCGGCTCTGGGACGCCTGCTCGCAAGGAGGGACTCCGGCTCTGGGACGCCTGCTCGCAAGGAGGGACTCCGGCTCTGGGACGCCTGCTCGCAAGGAGGGACTCCAGCTCTGGGACGCCTGCTCGCAAGGAGGGACTCCAGCTCTGGGACGCCTGCTTGCAAGGAGGGACTCCGGCTCTGGGATGCCTGCTTGGAAGGAGGGACTCCTGCTTGCAAGGGGGGACTCCGGCTCTGGGACGCCTGCTTGCAAGGAGGGACTCCGGCTCTGGGACGCCTGCTTGCAAGGAGGGACTCCGGCTCTGGGACGCCTGCTTGCAAGGAGGGACTCCGGCTCTGGGACGCCTGCTTGCAAGGAGGGACTCCGGCTCTGGGACGCCTGCTTGCAAGGAGGGACTCCGGCTCTGGGACGCCTGCTTGCAAGGAGGGACTCCGGCTCTGGGACGCCTGCTTGCAAGGAGGGACTCCGGCTCTGGGACGCCTGCTTGCAAGGAGGGACTCCGGCTCTGGGACGCCTGCTTGCAAGGAGGGACTCCTGCTTGCAAGGGGGGACTCCGGCTCTGGGACGCTTGCTTGCAAGGAGGGACTCCGGCTCTGGGACGCTTGTTTGCAAGGGGGGACTCCGGCTCTGGGACGCCTGTTTGCAAGGGGGGACTCCGGCTCTGGGACGCCTGCTTGCAAGGAGGGACTCCGGCTCTGGGACGCCTGCTTGCAAGGAAGGACTCCGGCTCTGGGACTCCTGCTTGCAAGGGGGGACTCCGGCTCTGGGACGCTTGCTTGCAAGGAGGGACTCCGGCTCTGGGACGCCTGCTTGCAAGGAGGGACTCCGGCTCTGGGACGCCTGCTTGCAAGGAGGGACTCCGGCTCTGGGACGCCTGCTTGCAAGGAGGGACTCCGGCTCTGGGACGCCTGCTTGCAAGGAGGGACTCCGGCTCTGGGACGCCCGCTCGCAAGGAGGGACTCCGGCTCTGGGACGCCTGCTCGCAAGGAGGGACTCCGGCTCTGGGACGCCTGCTCGCAAGGAGGGACTCCGGCTCTGGGACGCCTGCTTGCAAGGAGGGACTCCGGCTCTGGGATGCCTGCTTGGAAGGAGGGACTCCTGCTTGCAAGGGGGGACTCCGGCTCTGGGACGCCTGCTTGCAAGGAGGGACTCCGGCTCTGGGACGCCTGCTTGCAAGGAGGGACTCCGGCTCTGGGACGCCTGCTTGCAAGGAGGGACTCCGGCTCTGGGACGCCTGCTTGCAAGGAGGGACTCCGGCTCTGGGACGCCTGCTTGCAAGGAGGGACTCCGGCTCTGGGACGCCTGCTTGCAAGGAGGGACTCCGGCTCTGGGACGCCTGCTTGCAAGGAGGGACTCCGGCTCTGGGACGCCTGCTTGCAAGGAGGGACTCCGGCTCTGGGACGCCTGCTTGCAAGGAGGGACTCCTGCTTGCAAGGGGGGACTCCGGCTCTGGGACGCTTGCTTGCAAGGAGGGACTCCGGCTCTGGGACGCTTGCTTGCAAGGAGGGACTCCGGCTCTGGGATGCTTGTTTGCAAGGGGGGACTCCGGCTCTGGGACGCCTGTTTGCAAGGGGGGACTCCGGCTCTGGGATGCCTGCTTGCAAGGAGGGACTCCGGCTCTGGGACGCCTGCTTGCAAGGAGGGACTCCGGCTCTGGGACGCCTGCTTGCAAGGAGGGACTCCGGCTCTGGGACGCCTGCTTGCAAGGAGGGACTCCGGCTCTGGGACGCCTGCTTGCAAGGAGGGACTCCGGCTCTGGGACGCCTGCTTGCAAGGAGGGACTCCGGCTCTGGGACGCCTGCTTGCAAGGAGGGACTCCGGCTCTGGGACGCCTGCTTGCAAGGAGGGACTCCTGCTTGCAAGGGGGGACTCCGGCTCTGGGACGCTTGCTTGCAAGGAGGGACTCCGGCTCTGGGACGCTTGTTTGCAAGGGGGGACTCCGGCTCTGGGACGCCTGCTTGCAAGGAGGGACTCCGGCTCTGGGACGCCTGCTTGCAAGGAAGGACTCCGGCTCTGGGACTCCTGCTTGCAAGGGGGGACTCCGGCTCTGGGACGCTTGCTTGCAAGGAGGGACTCCGGCTCTGGGACGCCTGCTTGCAAGGAGGGACTCCGGCTCTGGGACGCCTGCTTGCAAGGAGGGACTCCGGCTCTGGGACGCCTGCTTGCAAGGAGGGACTCCGGCTCTGGGACGCCTGCTTGCAAGGAGGGACTCCGGCTCTGGGACGCCCGCTCGCAAGGAGGGACTCCGGCTCTGGGACGCCTGCTCGCAAGGAGGGACTCCGGCTCTGGGACGCCTGCTCGCAAGGAGGGACTCCGGCTCTGGGACGCCTGCTTGCAAGGAGGGACTCCGGCTCTGGGATGCCTGCTTGGAAGGAGGGACTCCTGCTTGCAAGGGGGGACTCCGGCTCTGGGATGCCTGCTTGCAAGGAGGGACTCCGGCTCTGGGACGCCTGCTTGCAAGGAGGGACTCCGGCTCTGGGACGCCTGCTTGCAAGGAGGGACTCCGGCTCTGGGACGCCTGCTTGCAAGGAGGGACTCCTGCTTGCAAGGGGGGACTCCGGCTCTGGGATGCTTGCTTGCAAGGAGGGACTCCGGCTCTGGGACGCTTGCTTGCAAGGAGGGACTCCGGCTCTGGGATGCTTGTTTGCAAGGGGGGACTCCAGCTCTGGGACGCCTGTTTGCAAGGGGGGACTCCGGCTCTGGGACGCCTGTTTGCAAGGGGGGACTCCGGCTCTGGGACGCCTGCTTGCAAGGAGGGACTCCGGCTCTGGGACGCCTGCTTGCAAGGAAGGACTCCGGCTCTGGGACTCCTGCTTGCAAGGGGGGACTCCGGCTCTGGGACGCTTGCTTGCAAGGAGGGACTCCGGCTCTGGGACGCCTGCTTGCTAGGGGGGACTCTGGCTCTGGGACGCCTGCTTGCTAGGGGGGACTCTGGCTCTGGGACGCCTGCTTGCTAGGAGGGACTCCGGCTCTGGGACGCCTGCTTGCAAGGAGGGACTCCGGCTCTGGGACGCCTGCTTGCAAGGAGGGACTCCGGCTCTGGGACGCCTGCTTGCAAGGAGGGACTCCGGCTCTGGGACGCCTGCTTGCAAGGAGGGACTCCGGCTCTGGGACGCCTGCTTGCAAGGAGGGACTCCGGCTCTGGGACGCCTGCTTGCAAGGAGGGACTCCTGCTTGCAAGGGGGGACTCCGGCTCTGGGACGCTTGCTTGCAAGGAGGGACTCCGGCTCTGGGACGCTTGCTTGCAAGGGGGGACTCCGGCTCTGGGACGCCTGTTTGCAAGGGGGGACTCCGGCTCTGGGACGCCTGCTTGCAAGGAGGGACTCCGGCTCTGGGACGCCTGCTTGCAAGGAAGGACTCCGGCTCTGGGACTCCTGCTTGCAAGGGGGGACTCCGGCTCTGGGACGCTTGCTTGCAAGGAGGGACTCCGGCTCTGGGACGCCTGTTTGCAAGGGGGGACTCCGGCTCTGGGACGCCTGCTTGCTAGGGGGGACTCTGGCTCTGGGACGCCTGCTTGCAAGGAGGGACTCCGGCTCTGGGACGCCTGCTTGCAAGGAGGGACTCCGGCTCTGGGACGCCTGCTTGCAAGGAGGGACTCCTGCTTGCAAGGGGGGACTCCGGCTCTGGGACGCTTGCTTGCAAGGAGGGACTCCGGCTCTGGGACGCCTGTTTGCAAGGGGTGACTCCGGCTCTGGGACGCCTGTTTGCAAGGGGGGACTCCGGCTCTGGGACGCCTGTTTGCAAGGGGGGACTCCGGCTCTGGGACGCCTGCTTGCAAGGAAGGACTCCGGCTCTGGGACTCCTGCTTGCAAGGGGGGACTCCGGCTCTGGGACGCTTGCTTGCAAGGAGGGACTCCGGCTCTGGGACGCCTGCTTGCTAAGGGGGACTCCGGCTCTGGGACGCCTGCTTGCTAGGAGGGACTCCGGCTCTGGGACGCCTGCTTGCAAGGAGGGACTCCGGCTCTGGGACGCCTGCTCGCAAGGAGGGACTCCGGCTCTGGGATGCCTGCTTGGAAGGAGGGACTCCTGCTTGCAAGGGGGGACTCCGGCTCTGGGATGCCTGCTTGCAAGGAGGGACTCCGGCTCTGGGACGCCTGCTTGCAAGGAGGGACTCCGGCTCTGGGACGCCTGCTTGCAAGGAGGGACTCCGGCTCTGGGACGCCTGCTTGCAAGGAGGGACTCCGGCTCTGGGACGCCTGCTTGCAAGGAGGGACTCCGGCTCTGGGACGCCTGCTTGCAAGGAGGGACTCCGGCTCTGGGACGCCTGCTTGCAAGGAGGGACTCCGGCTCTGGGACGCCTGCTTGCAAGGAGGGACTCCGGCTCTGGGACGCCTGCTTGCAAGGAGGGACTCCGGCTCTGGGACGCCTGCTTGCAAGGAGGGACTCCGGCTCTGGGACGCCTGCTTGCTAGGAGGGACTCCGGCTCTGGGACGCCTGCTTGCTAGGCGGGACTCCGGCTCTGGGAGGACTGCTTGCAAGAGGGGACTCCGGCTCTGGGAGGACTGCTTGCAAGAGGGGACTCCGGCTTGGGGATGATTGCTTGCTAGGAGGGACTCCGGCTCTGGGACGCCTGCTTGCAAGGAGGGACTCCGGCTCTGGGATGCCTGCTTGCAAGGAGGTACTCCGGCTCTGGGACGCCTGCTTGCAAGGAGGGACTCCGGCTCTGGGACGCCTGCTTGCAAGGAGGGACTCCGGCTCTGGGACGCCTGCTTGCAAGGAGGGACTCCGGCTCTGGGACGCCTGCTTGCAAGGAGGGACTCCGGCTCTGGGACGCCTGCTTGCAAGGAGGGACTCCGGCTCTGGGACGCCTGCTTGCAAGGAGGGACTCCGGCTCTGGGACGCCTGCTTGCAAGGAGGGACTCCGGCTCTGGGACGCCTGCTTGCAAGGAGGGACTCCGGCTCTGGGACGCCTGCTTGCAAGGAGGGACTCCTGCTTGCAAGGGGGGACTCCGGCTCTGGGACGCTTGCTTGCAAGGAGGGACTCCGGCTCTGGGACGCCTGTTTGCAAGGGGGGACTCCGGCTCTGGGACGCCTGTTTGCAAGGGGGGACTCCGGCTCTGGGACGCCTGCTTGCAAGGAGGGACTCCGGCTCTGGGACGCCTGCTTGCAAGGAAGGACTCCGGCTCTGGGACTCCTGCTTGCAAGGGGGGACTCCGGCTCTGGGACGCTTGCTTGCAAGGAGGGACTCCGGCTCTGGGACGCCTGCTTGCAAGGAAGGACTCCGGCTCTGGGACTCCTGCTTGCAAGGGGGGACTCCGGCTCTGGGACGCTTGCTTGCAAGGAGGGACTCCGGCTCTGGGACGCCTGCTTGCAAGGAAGGACTCCGGCTCTGGGACTCCTGCTTGCAAGGGGGGACTCCGGCTCTGGGACGCTTGCTTGCAAGGAGGGACTCCGGCTCTGGGACGCCTGCTTGCAAGGAAGGACTCCGGCTCTGGGACTCCTGCTTGCAAGGGGGGACTCCGGCTCTGGGACGCTTGCTTGCAAGGAGGGACTCCGGCTCTGGGACGCCTGTTTGCAAGGGGGGACTCCGGCTCTGGGACGCCTGCTTGCTAGGGGGGACTCTGGCTCTGGGACGCCTGCTTGCTAGGAGGGACTCCGGCTCTGGGACGCCTCCTTGCTAGGCGGGACTCCGGCTCTGGGAGGACTGCTTGCAAGAGGGGACTCCGGCTCTGGGAGGACTGCTTGCAAGAGGGGACTCCGGCTTGGGGATGATTGCTTGCTAGGAGGGACTCCGGCTCTGGGACGCCTGCTTGCAAGGAGGGACTCCGGCTCTGGGACGCCTGCTTGCAAGGAGGGACTCCGGCTCTGGGACGCCTGCTTGCAAGGAGGGACTCCGGCTCTGGGACGCCTGCTTGCAAGGAGGGACTCCGGCTCTGGGACGCCTGCTTGCAAGGAGGGACTCCGGCTCTGGGACGCCTGCTTGCAAGGAGGGACTCCTGCTCTGGGACGCCTGCTTGCAAGGAGGGACTCCGGCTCTGGGACGCCTGCTTGCAAGGAGGGACTCCGGCTCTGGGACGCCTGCTTGCAAGGAGGGACTCCGGCTCTGGGACGCCTGCTTGCAAGGAGGGACTCCGGCTCTGGGACGCCTGCTTGCAAGGAGGGACTCCGGCTCTGGGACGCCTGCTTGCAAGGAGGGACTCCGGCTCTGGGACGCCTGCTTGCAAGGAGGGACTCCTGCTTGCAAGGGGGGACTCCGGCTCTGGGACGCTTGCTTGCAAGGAGGGACTCCGGCTCTGGGACGCCTGTTTGCAAGGGGGGACTCCGGCTCTGGGACGCCTGTTTGCAAGGGGGGACTCCGGCTCTGGGACGCCTGCTTGCAAGGAGGGACTCCGGCTCTGGGACGCCTGCTTGCAAGGAAGGACTCCGGCTCTGGGACTCCTGCTTGCAAGGGGGGACTCCGGCTCTGGGACGCTTGCTTGCAAGGAAGGACTCCGGCTCTGGGACTCCTGCTTGCAAGGGGGGACTCCGGCTCTGGGACGCTTGCTTGCAAGGAGGGACTCCGGCTCTGGGACGCCTGTTTGCAAGGGGGGACTCCGGCTCTGGGACGCCTGCTTGCTAGGGGGGACTCCGGCTCTGGGACGCCTGCTTGCTAGGGGGGACTCTGGCTCTGGGACGCCTGCTTGCAAGGAGGGACTCCGGCTCTGGGACGCCTGCTTGCAAGGAGGGACTCCGGCTCTGGGACGCCTGCTTGCAAGGAGGGACTCCGGCTCTGGGACGCTTGCTTGCAAGGAGGGACTCCGGCTCTGGGACGCTTGCTTGCAAGGAGGGACTCCGGCTCTGGGACGCCTGCTTGCAAGGAGGGACTCCTGCTTTCAAGGGGGGACTCCGGCTCTGGGACGCTTGCTTGCAAGGAGGGACTCCGGCTCTGGGACGCTTGCTTGCAAGGGGGGACTCCGGCTCTGGGACGCCTGTTTGCAAGGGGGGACTCCGGCTCTGGGACGCCTGCTTGCAAGGAGGGACTCCGGCTCTGGGACGCCTGCTTGCAAGGAGGGACTCCGGCTCTGGGACTCCTGCTTGCAAGGGGGGACTCCGGCTCTGGGACGCTTGCTTGCAAGGAGGGACTCCGGCTCTGGGACGCCTGTTTGCAAGGGGGGACTCCGGCTCTGGGACGCCTGCTTGCAAGGGGGGACTCCGGCTCTGGGACGCTTGCTTGCAAGGAGGGACTCCGGCTCTGGGACGCCTGTTTGCAAGGGGGGACTCCGGCTCTGGGACGCCTGTTTGCAAGGGGGGACTCCGGCTCTGGGACGCCTGCTTGCAAGGAGGGACTCCGGCTCTGGGACGCCTGCTTGCAAGGAAGGACTCCGGCTCTGGGACTCCTGCTTGCAAGGGGGGACTCCGGCTCTGGGACGCTTGCTTGCAAGGAAGGACTCCGGCTCTGGGACTCCTGCTTGCAAGGGGGGACTCCGGCTCTGGGACGCTTGCTTGCAAGGAGGGACTCCGGCTCTGGGACGCCTGTTTGCAAGGGGGGACTCCGGCTCTGGGACGCCTGCTTGCTAGGGGGGACTCCGGCTCTGGGACGCCTGCTTGCTAGGGGGGACTCTGGCTCTGGGACGCCTGCTTGCAAGGAGGGACTCCGGCTCTGGGACGCCTGCTTGCAAGGAGGGACTCCGGCTCTGGGACGCCTGCTTGCAAGGAGGGACTCCGGCTCTGGGACGCTTGCTTGCAAGGAGGGACTCCGGCTCTGGGACGCTTGCTTGCAAGGAGGGACTCCGGCTCTGGGACGCCTGCTTGCAAGGAGGGACTCCTGCTTTCAAGGGGGGACTCCGGCTCTGGGACGCTTGCTTGCAAGGAGGGACTCCGGCTCTGGGACGCTTGCTTGCAAGGGGGGACTCCGGCTCTGGGACGCCTGTTTGCAAGGGGGGACTCCGGCTCTGGGACGCCTGCTTGCAAGGAGGGACTCCGGCTCTGGGACGCCTGCTTGCAAGGAGGGACTCCGGCTCTGGGACTCCTGCTTGCAAGGGGGGACTCCGGCTCTGGGACGCTTGCTTGCAAGGAGGGACTCCGGCTCTGGGACGCCTGTTTGCAAGGGGGGACTCCGGCTCTGGGACGCCTGCTTGCTAGGGGGGACTCTGGCTCTGGGACGCCTGCTTGCTAGGAGGGACTCCGGCTCTGGGACGCCTGCTTGCAAGGAGGGACTCCGGCTCTGGGACGCCTGCTTGTAAGGAGGGACTCCGGCTCTGGGACGCCTGCTTGCAAGGAGGGACTCCGGCTCTGGGACGCCTGCTTGCAAGGAGGGACTCTGGCTCTGTGATGCCTGCTTGCAAGGGGGGATTCCTGCTTGCAAGGGGGGACTCCGGCTCTATGACGCCCGCTTGCAAGGAGGGACTCCGGCTCTGGGACGCCTGCTTGGAAGGAGGGACTCCTGCTTGCAAGGGGGGACTCCGGCTCTGGGACGCCTGCTTGCAAGGAGGGACTCTGGCTCTGTGATGCCTGCTTGCAAGGGGGGATTCCTGCTTGCAAGGGGGGACTCCGGCTCTATGACGCCCGCTTGCAAGGAGGGACTCCGGCTCTGGGACGCCTGCTTGGAAGGAGGGACTCCTGCTTGCAAGGGGGGACTCCGGCTCTGGGACGCCTGCTTGCTAGGGGGGACTCCGGCTCTGGGACGCCTGCTTGCTAGGGGGGACTCCGGCTCTAGGACGCCTGCTTTCAAGGAGGGACTCCGGCTCTGGGACGTCTGCTTGCAAGGAGGGACTCCGGCTTTGGGACGCCTGCTTGCAAGGGGGGACTCCGGCTTTGGGACGCCTGCTTGCAAGGGGGGACTCCGGCTCTGGGACGCCTGCTTGCAAGGGGGGACTCGGGCTCTGAGACGCCTGCTTGCAAGGGAGGACTCCGGCTCTGGGATGCCTGCTTGCAAGGGGGGACTCCGGCTCTGGGATGCCTGCTTGCAAGGGGGGACTCCGGCTCTGGGACGCCTGCTTGCAAGGGGGGACTCCGGCTCTGGGACACCTGCTTGCAAGGAGGGACTCCGGCTCTGGGACGCCTGCTTGAAAGGAGGGACTCCGGCTCTGGGACACCTGCTTGCAAGGAGGGACTCCGGCTCTGGGACGCCTGCTTGCAAGGAGGGACTCCGGCTCTGGGACGCCTGCTTGCAAGGGGGGACTCCGGCTCTATGACGCCTGCTTGCAAGGAGGGACTCCTGCTTGCAAGGGGGGACTCCGGTTCTGGGACGCTTGCTTGCAAGGAGGGACTCCGGCTCTGGGACGCCTTTTTGCAAGGGGGGACTCCGGCTCTGGGACGCCTGCTTGCTAGGAGGGACTCCGGCTCTGGGACGCCTGCTTGCTAGGAGGGACTCCGGCTCTGGGACGCCTGCTTGCAAGGAGGGACTCCGGCTCTGGGACGCCCGCTTGCAAGGAGGGACTCAGGCACTGGGACGCCCGCTTGCAAGGAGGGACTCCGGCTCTGGGACGCCTGCTTGGAAGGAGGGACTCCTGCTTGCAAGGGGGGACTCCGGCTCTGGGACGCCTGCTTGCTAGGGGGGACTCCGGCTCTGGGACGCCTGCTTGCTAGGGGGGACTCCGGCTCTAGGACGCCTGCTTTCAAGGAGGGACTCCGGCTCTGGGACGTCTGCTTGCAAGGAGGGACTCCGGCTTTGGGACGCCTGCTTGCAAGGGGGGACTCCGGCTTTGGGACGCCTGCTTGCAAGGGGGGACTCCGGCTCTGGGACGCCTGCTTGCAAGGGGGGACTCGGGCTCTGAGACGCCTGCTTGCAAGGGAGGACTCCGGCTCTGGGATGCCTGCTTGCAAGGGGGGACTCCGGCTCTGGGATGCCTGCTTGCAAGGGGGGACTCCGGCTCTGGGACGCCTGCTTGCAAGGGGGGACTCCGGCTCTGGGACACCTGCTTGCAAGGAGGGACTCCGGCTCTGGGACGCCTGCTTGAAAGGAGGGACTCCGGCTCTGGGACACCTGCTTGCAAGGAGGGACTCCGGCTCTGGGACGCCTGCTCTCAAGGAGGGACTCCGGCTCTGGGACGCCTGCTTGCAAGGAGGGACTCCGGCTCTATGACGCCTGCTTGCAAGGAGGGACTCCTGCTTGCAAGGGGGGACTCCGGTTCTGGGACGCTTGCTTGCAAGGAGGGACTCCGGCTCTGGGACGCCTTTTTGCAAGGGGGGACTCAGGCTCTGGGACGCCTGCTTGCTAGGAGGGACTCCGGCTCTGGGACGCCTGCTTGCTAGGAGGGACTCCGGCTCTGGGACGCCTGCTTGCTAGGAGGGACTCCGGCTCTGGGACGCCTGCTTGCAAGGAGGGACTCCGGCTCTGGGACGCCTGCTTGCAAGGAGGGACTCCGGCTCTGGGACGCCTGCTTGCAAGGAGGGACTCCGGCTCTGGGACGCCTGCTTGCAAGGAGGGACTCCGGCTCTGGGACGCCTGCTTGCAAGGAGGGACTCCGGCTCTGGGACGCCTGCTTGCAAGGAGGGACTCCGGCTCTGGGACGCCTGCTTGCAAGGAGGGACTCCGGCTCTGGGACGCCTGCTTGCAAGGAGGGACTCCGGCTCTGGGACGCCTGCTTGCAAGGAGGGACTCCGGCTCTGGGACGCCTGCTTGCAAGGAGGGACTCCGGCTCTGGGACGCCTGCTTGCAAGGAGGGACTCCGGCTCTGGGATGCCTGCTTGCAAGGAGGGACTCCGGCTCTGGGACGCCTGCTTGCAAGGAGGGACTCCGGCTCTGGGACGCCTGCTTGCAAGGAGGGACTCCGGCTCTGGGACGCCTGCTTGCAAGGAGGGACTCCGGCTCTGGGACGCCTGCTTGCAAGGAGGGACTCCGGCTCTGGGACGCCTGCTTGCTAGGGGGGACTCTGGCTCTGGGACGCCTGCTTGCTAGGAGGGACTCTGGCTCTGGGACGCCTGCTTGCTAGGCGGGACTCCGGCTCTGGGAGGACTGCTTGCAAGAGGGGACTCCGGCTCTGGGAGGACTGCTTGCAAGAGGGGACTCCGGCTTGGGGATGATTGCTTGCTAGGAGGGACTCCGGCTCTGGGACGCCTGCTTGCAAGGAGGGACTCCGGCTCTGGGACGCCTGCTTGCAAGGAGGGACTCCGGCTCTGGGACGCCTGCTTGCAAGGAGGGACTCCGGCTCTGGGACGCCTGCTTGCAAGGAGGGACTCCGGCTCTGGGACGCCTGCTTGCAAGGAGGGACTCCGGCTCTGGGACGCCTGCTTGCAAGGAGGGACTCTGGCTCTGGGATGCCTGCTTGGAAGGAGGGACTCCTGCTTGCAAGGGGGGACTCCGGCTCTGGGACGCTTGCTTGCAAGGAGGGACTCCGGCTCTGGGACGCCTGTTTGCAAGGGGGGACTCCGGCTCTGGGACGCCTGTTTGCAAGGGGGGACTCCGGCTCTGGGACGCCTGCTTGCTAGGGGGGACTCTGGCTCTGGGACGCCTGCTTGCTAGGCGGGACTCCGGCTCTGGGAGGACTGCTTGCAAGAGGGGACTCCGGCTCTGGGAGGACTGCTTGCAAGAGGGGACTCCGGCTTGGGGATGATTGCTTGCTAGGAGGGACTCCGGCTCTGGGACGCCTGCTTGCAAGGAGGGACTCCGGCTCTGGGACGCCTGCTTGCAAGGAGGGACTCCGGCTCTGGGACGCCTGCTTGCAAGGAGGGACTCCGGCTCTGGGACGCCTGCTTGCAAGGAGGGACTCCGGCTCTGGGACGCCTGCTTGCAAGGAGGGACTCTGGCTCTGGGATGCCTGCTTGGAAGGAGGGACTCCTGCTTGCAAGGGGGGACTCCGGCTCTGGGACGCTTGCTTGCAAGGAGGGACTCCGGCTCTGGGACGCCTGTTTGCAAGGGGGGACTCCGGCTCTGGGACGCCTGTTTGCAAGGGGGGACTCCGGCTCTGGGACGCCTGCTTGCTAGGGGGGACTCCGGCTCTGGGACGCCTGCTTGCTAGGGGGGACTCTGGCTCTGGGACGCCTGCTTGCAAGGAGGGACTCCGGCTCTGGGACGCCTGCTTGCAAGGAGGGACTCCGGCTCTGGGACGCCTGCTTGCAAGGAGGGACTCCGGCTCTGGGACGCCTGCTTGCAAGGAGGGACTCCGGCTCTGGGACGCCTGCTTGCAAGGAGGGACTCCGGCTCTGGGACGCCTGCTTGCAAGGAGGGACTCCGGCTCTGGGACGCCTGCTTGCAAGGAGGGACTCCGGCTCTGGGACGCCTGCTTGCAAGGAGGGACTCCGGCTCTGGGACGCCTGCTTGCAAGGAAGGACTCCGGCTCTGGGACTCCTGCTTGCAAGGGGGGACTCCGGCTCTGGGACGCTTGCTTGCAAGGAGGGACTCCGGCTCTGGGACGCCTGTTTGCAAGGGGGGACTCCGGCTCTGGGACGCCTGTTTGCAAGGGGGGACTCCGGCTCTGGGACGCCTGCTTGCAAGGAGGGACTCCGGCTCTGGGACGCCTGCTTGCAAGGAGGGACTCCGGCTCTGGGACGCCTGCTTGCAAGGAGGGACTCCGGCTCTGGGACGCCTGCTTGCAAGGAGGGACTCCGGCTCTGGGACGCCTGCTTGCAAGGAGGGACTCCGGCTCTGGGACGCCTGCTTGCTAGGAGGGACTCCGGCTCTGGGACGCCTGCTTGCAAGGGGGGATTCCTGCTTGCAAGGGGGGACTCCGGCTCTGGGACGCCTGCTTGGAAGGAGGGACTCCTGCTTGCAGGGGGGGACTCCGGCTCTGGGACGCTTGCTTGCAAGGAGGGACTCCGGCTCTGGGACGCCTGTTGGCAAGGAGGGACTCCGGCTCTGGCATGCCTGCTTGCTAGGAGGGACTCCGGCTCTGGGACGCCTGCTTGCAAGGGGGGATTCTGGCTCTGGGACGCTTGTTTGCAAGGGGGGACTCCGGATCTGGGACGCCTGCTTGCAAGGAGGGACTCCGGCTCTATGACGCCTGCTTGCAAGGAGGGACTCCTGCTTGCAAGGGGGGACTCCGGCTCTGGGACGCTTGCTTGCAAGGAGGGACTCCGGCTCTGGGACGCCTGTTTGCAAGGGGGGACTCAGGCTCTGGGACGCCTGCTTGCTAGGAGGGACTCCGGCTCTGGGACGCCTGCTTGCTAGGAGGGACTCCGGCTCTGGGACGCCTGCTCGCAAGGAGGGACTCCGGTTTTGGGACGCCTGCTTGCAAGGAGGGACTCCGGCTCTGGGACGCCTGCTTGCAAGGAGGGACTCCGGCTCTGGGACGCCTGCTTGCAAGGAGGGACTCCGGCTCTGGGACGCCTGCTCTCAAGGAGGGACTCCGGCTCTGGGACGCCTGCTTGCAAGGAGGGACTCCGGCTCTAGGACGCCTGCTTGCAAGGAGGGACTCCTGCTTGCAAGGGGGGACTCCGGCTCTGGGACGTTTCTTGCAAGGAGGGACTCCGGCTCTGGGACGCCTGTTTGCAAGGGGGGACTCAGGCTCTGGGATGCCTGCTTGCTAGGAGGGACTCCGGCTCTGGGACGCCTGCTTGCTAGGAGGGACTCCGGCTCTGGGACGCCTGCTTGGAAGGAGGGACTCCTGCTTGCAGGGGGGGACTCCGGCTCTGGGACGCTTGCTTGCAAGGAGGGACTCCGGCTCTGGGACGCCTGTTGGCAAGGAGGGACTCCGGCTCTGGCATGCCTGCTTGCTAGGAGGGACTCCGGCTCTGGGACGCCTGCTTGCAAGGGGGGATTCTGGCTCTGGGACGCTTGTTTGCAAGGGGGGACTCCGGATCTGGGACGCCTGCTTGCAAGGAGGGACTCCGGCTCTATGACGCCTGCTTGCAAGGAGGGACTCCTGCTTGCAAGGGGGGACTCCGGCTCTGGGACGCCTGTTTGCAAGGGGGGACTCAGGCTCTGGGACGCCTGCTTGCTAGGAGGGACTCCGGCTCTGGGACGCCTGCTTGCTAGGAGGGACTCCGGCTCTGGGACGCCTGCTCGCAAGGAGGGACTACGGTTTTGGGACGCCTGCTTGCAAGGAGGGACTCCGGCTCTGGGACGCCTGCTTGCAAGGAGGGACTCCGGCTCTGGGACGCCTGCTTGCAAGGAGGGACTCCGGCTCTGGGACGCCTGCTTGCAAGGAGGGACTCCGGCTCTGGGACGCCTGCTTGCAAGGAGGGACTCCGGCTCTGGGACGCCTGCTCTCAAGGAGGGACTCCGGCTCTGGGACGCCTGCTTGCAAGGAGGGACTCCGGCTCTATGACGCCTGCTTGCAAGGAGGGACTCCTGCTTGCAAGGGGGGACTCCGGCTCTGGGACGCCTGTTTGCAAGGGGGGACTCAGGCTCTGGGACGCCTGCTTGCAAGGAGGGACTCCGGCTCTGGGACGCCTGCTTGCAAGGAGGGACTCCGGCTCTGGGACGCCTGCTTGCAAGGAGGGACTCCGGCTCTGGGACGCCTGCTTGCTAGGAGGGACTCCGGCTCTGGGACGCCTGCTTGCAAGGGGGGATTCCTGCTTGCAAGGGGGGACTCCGGCTCTATGACGCCCGCTTGCAAGGAGGGACTCCGGCTCTGGGACGCCTGCTTGGAAGGAGGGACTCCTGCTTGCAGGGGGGGACTCCGGCTCTGGGACGCTTGCTTGCAAGGAGGGACTCCGGCTCTGGGACGCCTGTTGGCAAGGAGGGACTCCGGCTCTGGCATGCCTGCTTGCTAGGAGGGACTCCGGCTCTGGGACGCCTGCTTGCAAGGGGGGATTCTGGCTCTGGGACGCTTGTTTGCAAGGGGGGACTCCGGATCTGGGACGCCTGCTTGCAAGGAGGGACTCCGGCTCTATGACGCCTGCTTGCAAGGAGGGACTCCTGCTTGCAAGGGGGGACTCCGGCTCTGGGACGCTTGCTTGCAAGGAGGGACTCCGGCTCTGGGACGCCTGTTTGCAAGGGGGGACTCAGGCTCTGGGACGCCTGCTTGCTAGGAGGGACTCCGGCTCTGGGACGCCTGCTTGCTAGGAGGGACTCCGGCTCTGGGACGCCTGCTCGCAAGGAGGGACTCCGGTTTTGGGACGCCTGCTTGCAAGGAGGGACTCCGGCTCTGGGACGCCTGCTTGCAAGGAGGGACTCCGGCTCTGGGACGCCTGCTTGCAAGGAGGGACTCCGGCTCTGGGACGCCTGCTTGCAAGGAGGGACTCCGGCTCTGGGACGCCTGCTCTCAAGGAGGGACTCCGGCTCTAGGACGCCTGCTTGCAAGGAGGGACTCCGGCTCTAGGACGCCTGCTTGCAAGGAGGGACTCCTGCTTGCAAGGGGGGACTCCGGCTCTGGGACGTTTCTTGCAAGGAGGGACTCCGGCTCTGGGACGCCTGTTTGCAAGGGGGGACTCAGGCTCTGGGACGCCTGCTTGCTAGGAGGGACTCCGGCTCTGGGACGCCTGCTTGCAAGGAGGGACTCCGGCTCTGGGACGCCTGCTTGCAAGGAGGGACTCCGGCTCTGGGACGCCTGCTTGCAAGGAGGGACTCCGGCCTCTGGGACGCCTGCTTGCAAGGAGGGACTCCGGCCTCTGGGACGCCTGCTTGCAAGGAGGGACTCCGGCCTCTGGGACGCCTGCTTGCAAGGAGGGACTCCGGCTCTGGGACGCCTGCTCTCAAGGAGGGACTCCGGCTCTGGGATGCCTGCTTGCAAGGAGGGACTCCTGCTTGCAAGGGGGGACTCCGGCTCTGGGACGCTTGCTTGCAAGGAGGGACTCTGGGTCGCCTGCTTGCAAAGAGGGACTCCGGCTCTGGGACGCCTGCTTGCTAGGAGGGACTCCGGCTCTGGGACGCCTGCTTGCAAGGGGGGACTCCGGCTCTGGGACGCTTGCTTGCAAGGAGGGACTCCGGCTCTGGGACGCCTGTTTGCAAGGGGGGACTCCGGCTCTGGGACGCCTGCTTGCTAGGGGGGACTCTGGCTCTGGGACGCCTGCTTGCTAGGAGGGACTCCGGCTCTGGGATGCCTGCTTGCTCGGATTGACTCCGGCTCTGGGACGCCTGCTTGCAAGGGAGGACTCCGGCTCTGGGACGCCTGCTTGCAAGGGGGGACTCCGGCTCTGGGACGCTTGCTTGCAAGGAGGGACTCCGGCTCTGGGACGCCTGCTTGCAAGGAGGGACTCCGGCTCTGGGATGCCTGCTTGCTAGGAGGGACTCCGGCTCTGGGATGCCTGCTCTCAAGGCGGGACTCCGGCTCTGGGACGCCTGCTTGCAAGGGAGGACTCCGGCTCTGGGACGCCTGCTTGCAAGGGGGACTCCGGCTCTGGGGCGCCTGCTTGCAAAGGGGGACCCCGGCTCTGGGGCGCCTGCTTTTAAGGGGGGACTCCGGCTCTGGGACGCCTGCTTGCAAGGAGGGACTCCGGCTCTGGGACGCCTGCTTGCAAGGAGGGACTCCGGCTCTGGGACGTCTGCTTGCAAGGAGGGACTCCGGCTCTATGACGCCTGTTTGCAAGGGGGGACTCCGGCTCTGGGACGCCTGCTTGCTAGGGAGGACTCTGGCTCTGGGACGCCTGCTTGCTAGGAGGGACTCCAGCTCTGGGACACCTGCTTGCTAGGAGGGACTCCGGCTCTGGGACGCCTGCTTGCAAGGGGGGATTCCGGCTCTGGGACGCTTGCTTGCAAGGGGGGACTCCGTCTCTGGGACGCCTGCTTGCAAGGAGGGACTCCAGCTCTGGGACGCCTGCTTGCAAGGAGGGACTCCGGCTCTGGGACGCCTGCTTGCTAGGAGGGACTCCGGCTCTGGGACGCCTGCTTGCTAGGAGGGACTCCGGCTCTGGGACGCCTGCTTGCTAGGAGGGACTCCGGCTCTGGGACGCCTGCTTGCTAGGAGGGACTCCGGCTCTGGGACGCCTGCTTGCTAGGAGGGACTCCGGCTCTGGGACGCCTGCTTGCAAGGGGGATTCCTGCTTGCAAGGGGGGACTCCGGCTCTATGACGCCCGCTTGCAAGGAGGGACTCCGGCTCTGGGACGCCTGCTTGCAAGGAGGGACTCCGGCTCTGGGACGCCTGCTTGCAAGGAGGGACTCCGGCTCTGGGACGCCTGCTTGCAAGGAGGGACTCCGGCTCTGGGACGCCTGCTTGCAAGGAGGGACTCCGGCTCTGGGACGCCTGCTTGCAAGGAGGGACTCCGGCTCTGGGACGCCTGCTTGCAAGGAGGGACTCCGGCTCTGGGACGCCTGCTTGCAAGGAGGGAGTCCGGCTTTGGGACGCCTGCTTGCAAGGAGGGACTCCGGCTCTATGACGCCTGTTTGCAAGGGGGGACTCCGGCTCTGGGACGCCTGCTTGCTAGGGAGGACTCTGGCTCTGGGACGCCTGCTTGCTAGGAGGGACTCTGGCTCTGGGACGCCTGCTTGCTAGGAGGGACTCCGGCTCTGGGACGCCTGCTTGCTAGGAGGGACTCCGGCTCTGGGACGCCTGCTTGCTAGGAGGGACTCCGGCTCTGGGACGCCTGCTTGCAAAGAGGGACTCCGGCTCTGGGATGCCTGCTTGCTAAAAGGGACTCCAGCTCTGGGACGCCTGCTTGCTAAAAGGGACTCCAGCTCTGGGACGCCTGCTTGCAAGGAGGGACTCCGGCTCTGGGACGCCTGCTTGCTAGGAGGGACTCCGGCTCTGGGACGCCTGCTTGCTAGGAGGGACTCCGGCTCTGGGACGCCTGCTTGCTAGGAGGGACTCCGGCTCTGGGACGCCTGCTTGCTAGGAGGGACTCCGGCTCTGGGACGCCTGCTTGCTAGGAGGGACTCCGGCTCTGGGACGCCTGCTTGCTAGGAGGGACTCCGGCTCTGGGACGCCTGCTTGCAAGGAGGGACTCCGGCTCTGGAACGCCTGCTTGCAAGGAGGGACTCCGGCTCTGGGACGCCTGCTTGCTAGGAGGGACTCCGGCTCTGGGACGCCTGCTTGCTAGGAGGGACTCCGGCTCTGGGACGCCTGCTTGCTAGGAGGGACTCCGGCTCTGGGACGCCTGCTTGCTAGGAGGGACTCCGGCTCTGGGACGCCTGCTTGCTAGGCGGGACTCCGACTCTGGGAGGACTGCTTGCAAGAGGGGACTCCGGCTTGGGGATGATTGCTTGCAAGGAGGGACTCCTGCTCAGGGAAGCCTGCTTGCAAGGAGGGACTCCGGCTCTGGGACGCCTGCTTGCAAGGAGGGACTCCGGCTCTGGAACGCCTGCTTGCAAGGAGGGACTCCGGCTCTGGGACACCTGCTTGCTAGGAGGGACTCCGGGTCTGGGACGCCTGCTTGCTCGGAGGGACTCCGGCTCTGGGACGCCTGCTTGCAAGGGGGGATTCCTGCTTGCAAGGGGGGACTCCGGCTCTATGACGCCTGCTTGCAAGGAGGGACTCCGGCTCTGGGATGCCTGCTTGCTAAAAGGGACTCCAGCTCTGGGACGCCTGCCTGCTAGGAGGGACTCCGGCTCTGGGACGCCTGCTTGCAAGGGGGGATTCCGGCTCTGGGACTCCTGCTTGCAAGGGGGGACTCCGGCTCTGGGACTCCTGCTTGCAAGGGGGGACTCCGGCTCTGGGACGCCTGCTTGCAAGGAGGGACTCTGGCTCCTGGACGCCTGCTTGCAAGGAGGGACTCCGGCTCTGGGATGCCTGCTTGGAAGGAGGGACTCCTGCTTGCAAGGGGGGACTCCGGCTCTGGGACACCTGCTTGCAAGGAGGGACTCCGGCTCTGGGACGCCTGCTTGCAAGGGGGGACTCCGGCTCTAGGACGCCTGCTTGCAAGGAGGGACTCCGGCTCTAGGACGCCTGCTTGCAAGGAGGGACTCCGGCTCTAGGACGCCTGCTTGCAAGGAGGGACTCCGGCTCTGGGACGCCTGCTTGCAAGGAGGGACTCCGGCTCTGGGACGCCTGCTTGCAAGGAGGGACTCCGGCTCTGGGACGCCTGCTTGCAAGGTGGGACTCCGGCTCTGGGACGCCTGCTTGCAAGGAGGGACTCCGGCTCTGGGACGCCTGCTTGCAAGGAGGGACTCCGGCTCTGGGACGCCTGCTTGCAAGGAGGGACTCCGGCTCTGGGATGCCTGCTTGCAAGGAGGGACTCCGGCTCTGGGACGCCTGCTTGCAAGGAGGGACTCCGGCTCTGGGACGCCTGCTTGCAAGGAGGGACTCCGGCTCTGGGACGCCTGCTTGCAAGGAGGGACTCCGGCTCTGGGACGCCTGCTTGCAAGGAGGGACTCCGGCTCTGGGACGCCTGCTTGCAAGGAGGGACTCCGGCTCTGGGACGCCTGCTTGCAAGGAGGGACTCCGGCTCTGGGACGCCTGCTTGCAAGGAGGGACTCCGGCTCTGGGACGCCTGCTTGCAAGGAGGGACTCCGGCTCTGGGACGCCTGCTTGCAAGGAGGGACTCCGGCTCTGGGACGCCTGCTTGCAAGGAGGGACTCCGGCTCTGGGACGCCTGCTTGCAAGGAGGGACTCCGGCTCTGGGACGCCTGCTTGCAAGGAGGGACTCCGGCTCTGGGACGCCTGCTTGGAAGGAGGGACTCCTGCTTGCAAGGGGGGACTCCGGCTCTGGGACGCTTGCTTGCAAGGAGGGACTCCGGCTCTGGGACGCCTGTTTGCAAGGGGGACTCCGGCTCTGGGACGCCTGCTTGCTAGGGGGGACTCCTGGCTCTGGGACGCATGCTTGCTAGGCGGGACTCCGGCTCTGGGAGGACTGCTTGCAAGAGGGGACTCCGGCTTGGGGATGATTGCTTGCAAGGAGGGACTCCTGCTCAGGGAAGCCTGCTTGCAAGGAGGGACTCCGGCTCTGGGACGCCTGCTTGCAAGGAGGGACTCCGGCTCTGGAACGCCTGCTTGCAAGGAGGGACTCCGGCTCTGGGACGCCTGCTTGCTAGGAGGGACTCCGGCTCTGGGACGCCTGCTTGCTAGGAGGGACTCCGGCTCTGGGACGCCTGCTTGCTAGGAGGGACTCCGGCTCTGGGACGCCTGCTTGATAGGAGGGACTCCGGCTCTGGGACGCCTGCTTGCTAGGCGGGACTCCGACTCTGGGAGGACTGCTTGCAAGAGGGGACTCCGGCTTGGGGATGATTGCTTGCAAGGAGGGACTCCTGCTCAGGGAAGCCTGCTTGCAAGGAGGGACTCCGGCTCTGGGACGCCTGCTTGCAAGGAGGGACTCCGGCTCTGGAACGCCTGCTTGCAAGGAGGGACTCCGGCTCTGGGACACCTGCTTGCTAGGAGGGACTCCGGGTCTGGGACGCCTGCTTGCTCGGAGGGACTCCGGCTCTGGGACGCCTGCTTGCAAGGGGGGAGTCCTGCTTGCAAGGGGGGACTCCGGCTCTATGACGCCTGCTTGCAAGGAGGGACTCCGGCTCTGGGATGCCTGCTTGCTAAAAGGGACTCCAGCTCTGGGACGCCTGCCTGCTAGGAGGGACTCCGGCTCTGGGACGCCTGCTTGCAAGGGGGGATTCCGGCTCTGGGACGCTTGCTTGCAAGGGGGGACTCCGGCTCTGGGACTCCTGCTTGCAAGGGGGGACTCCGGCTCTGGGACGCCTGCTTGCAAGGAGGGACTCCGGCTCTGGGATGCCTGCTTGCAAGGAGGGACTCCGGCTCTGGGATGCCTGCTTGCAAGGAGGGACTCCGGCTCTGGGACGCCTGCTTGCAAGGAGGGACTCCGGCTCTGGGACGCCTGCTCTCAAGGAGTGACTCCGGCTCTGGGACGCCTGCTTGCAAGGAGGGACTCCGGCTCTATGACGCCTGCTTGCAAGGAGGGACTCCGGCTCTGGGATGCCTGCTTGCAAGGGGGGACTCCGGCTCTGGGACGCTTGCTTGCAAGGAGGGACTCCGGCTCTGGGACGCCTGCTTGCTAGGAGGGACTCCGGCTCTGGGACGCCTGCTTGCTAGGGGGGACTCTGGCTCTGGGATGCCTGCTTGCTAGGAGGGACTCCGGCTCTGGGACGCCTGCTTGCAAGGAGGGACTCCGGCTCTGGGACGCCTGCTTGCTAGGAGGGACTCCGGCTCTGGGACGCCTGCTTGCTAGGAGGGACTCCGGCTCTGGGACGCCTGCTTGCTAGGAGGGACTCCGGCTCTGGGACGCCTGCTTGCAAGGGGGGATTCCTGCTTGCAAGGGGGGACTCCGGCTCTATGACGCCTGCTTGCAAGGAGGGACTCCGGCTCTGGGACGCCTGTTTGCAAGGGGGGACTCCAGCTCTAAGACGCCTGCTTGCTAAAAGGGACTCCAGCTCTGGGACGCCTGCTTGCTAGGAGGGACTTCGGCTCTGGGACGCCTGCTTGCAAGGGGGGATTCCGGCTCTGGGACGCTTGCTTGCAAGGGGGGACTCCGGATCTGGGATGCCTGCTTGCAAGGAGGGACTCCGGCTCTGGGACGCCTGCTTGCAAGGAGGGACTCCGGCTCTGGGACGCCTGCTTGCAAGGAGGGACTCCGGCTCTGGGACGCCTGCTTGCAAGGAGGGACTCCGGCTCTGGGACGCCTGCTTGCAAGGAGGGACTCCGGCTCTGGGACGCCTGCTTGCAAGGAGGGACTCCGTCTCTGGGACGCCTGCTTGCAAGGAGGGACTCCAACTCTGGGACGCCTGCTTGCAAGGAGGGACTCCGGCTCTGGGACGCCTGCTTGCAAGGAGGGACTCCAGCTCTGGGACGCCTGCTTGCTAGGAGGGACTCCGGCTCTGGGACGCCTGCTTGCAAGGGGGGATTCCTGCTTGCAAGGGGGGACTCCGGCTCTATGACGCCCGCTTGCAAGGAGGGACTCCGGCTCTGGGACGCCTGCTTGGAAGGAGGGACTCCTGCTTGCAAGGGGGGACTCCGGCTCTGGGACGCTTGCTTGCAAGGAGGGACTCCGGCTCTGGGACGCCTGTTTGCAAGGAGGGACTCCGGCTCTGGGATGCCTGCTTGCTAGGAGGGACTCCGGCTCTGGGACGCCTGCTTGCAAGGGGGGTTTCTGGCTCTGGGACGCTTGTTTGCAAGGGGGGTTTCTGGCTCTGGGACGCCTGCTTGCTAGGAGGGACTCCGGCTCTGGGACGCCTGCTTGCAAGGGGGGATTCCTGCTTGCAAGGGGGGACTCCGGCTCTATGACGCCCGCTTGCAAGGAGGGACTCCGGCTCTGGGACGCCTGCTTGGAAGGAGGGACTCCTGCTTGCAAGGGGGGACTCCGGCTCTGGGACGCTTGCTTGCAAGGAGGGACTCCGGCTCTGGGACGCCTGTTTGCAAGGAGGGACTCCGGCTCTGGGATGCCTGCTTGCTAGGAGGGACTCCGGCTCTGGGACGCCTGCTTGCAAGGGGGGTTTCTGGCTCTGGGACGCTTGTTTGCAAGGGGGGTTTCTGGCTCTGGGACGCTTTTTTGCAAGGGGGGACTCCGGATCTGGGATGCCTGCTTGCAAGGGGGGACTCTGGCTCTGGGACGCCTGCTTGCATGGAGGGACTCTGGCTCTGGGACGCCTGCTTGCAAGGAGGGACTCCGGCTCTGGGACGCCTGCTTGCAAGGAGGGACTCCGGCTCTGGGACGCCTGCTTGCAAGGAGGGACTCCGGCTCTGGGACGCCTGCTTGCAAGGAGGGACTCCGGCTCTGGGACGCCTGCTTGCAAGGAGGGACTCCGGCTCTGGGACGCCTGCTTGCAAGGAGGGACTCCGGCTCTGGGACGCTTGCTTGCAAGGAGGGACTCCGGCTCTGGGACGCCTGTTTGCAAGGAGCGACTCCGGCTCTGGGATGCCTGCTTGCTAGGAGGGACTCCGGCTCTGGGACGCCTGCTTGCAAGGGGGGTTTCTGGCTCTGTGATGCCTGCTTGCAAGGGGGGATTCCTGCTTGCAAGGGGGGACTCCGGCTCTATGACGCCCGCTTGCAAGGAGGGACTCCGGCTCTGGGACGCCTGCTTGGAAGGAGGGACTCCTGCTTGCAAGGGGGGACTCCGGCTCTGGGACGCCTGCTTGCTAGGGGGGACTCCGGCTCTGGGACGCCTGCTTGCTAGGGGGGACTCCGGCTCTAGGACGCCTGCTTGCAAGGAGGGACTCCGGCTCTGGGACGTCTGCTTGCAAGGAGGGACTCCGGCTTTGGGACGCCTGCTTGCAAGGGGGGACTCCGGCTCTGGGACGCCTGCTTGCAAGGGGGGACTCCGGCTCTGGGACGCCTGCTTGCAAGGAGGGACTCCGGCTCTGGGACGCCTGCTTGCAAGGGGGGATTCCTGCTTGCAAGGGGGGACTCCGGCTCTGGGACGCTTGCTTGCAAGGGGGGATTCCGGCTCTGGGAGGCTTGCTTGCAAGGGGGGATTCCGGATCTGGGATGCCTGCTTGCAAGGGGGACTCCGGATCTGGGATGCCTGCTTGCAAGGGGGGACTCCTGCTTGCAAGGGGGGACTCCGGCTCTGGGACGCCTGCTTGCAAGGGAGGACTCCGGCTTTGGGACTCCTGCTTGCAAGGGGGGACTCCAGCTCTGGGACGCCTGCTTGCAAGGAGGGACTCCGGCTCTGGGACGCCTGCTTGCAAAGAGGGACTCTGGCTCTGGGATGCCTGCTTGCTAAAAGGGACTCCAGCTCTGGGACGCCTGCTTGCTAGGAGGGACTCCGGCTCTGGGACGCCTGCTTGCAAGGGGGGATTCCGGCTCTGGGACGCCTGCTTGCAAGGGGGGATTCCGGCTCTGGGAGGCTTGCTTGCAAGGGGGACTCCGGATCTGGGATGCCTGCTTGCAAGGGGGACTCCGGATCTGGGATGCCTGCTTGCAAGGGGGACTCCGGATCTGGGATGCCTGCTTGCAAGGGGGGACTCCGGCTCTGGAACGCCTGCTTGCAAGGAGGGACTCCGGCTCTGGGACGCCTGCTTGCTAGGAGGGACTTCGGCTCTGGGACGCCTGCTTGCAAGGGGGGATTCCTGCTTGCAAGGGGGGACTCCGGCTCTATGACGCCTGCTTGCAAGGAGGGACTCCGGCTCTGGGACACCTGCTTGGAAGGAGGGACTCCTGCTTGCAAGGGGGGACTCCGGCTCTGGGACGCTTGCTTGCAAGGAGGGACTCCGGCTTTGGGACTCCTGCTTGCAAGGGGGGACTCCAGCTCTGGGACGCCTGCTTGCAAGGGGGGACTCCGGCTCTGGGACGCCTGCTTGCAAGGAGGGACTCCGGCTCTGGGACGCCTGCTTGCAAGGAGGGACTCCGGCTCTGGGACTCCTGCTTGCAAGGAGGGACTCCTGCTTGCAAGGGGGGACTCTGGCTCTGGGACGCCTGTTTGCAAGGGGGGACTCCGGCTCTGGGACTCCTGTTTGCAAGGGGGGACTCCGGCTCTGGGACGCCTGCTTGCAAGGAGGGACTCCGGCTCTGGGACGCCTGCTTGGAAGGAGGGACTCCTGCTTGCAAGGGGGGACTCTGGCTCTGGGACGCCTGCTATCAAGGGAGGACTCCGGCTTTGGGACTCCTGCTTGCAAGGGGGACTCTGGCTCTGGGACGCCTGCTTGCAAGGAGGGACTCCGGCTCTGGGACGCCTGCTTGCAAGGAGGGACTCCGGCTCTGGGACGCCTGCTTGCAAGGAGGGACTCCGGCTCTGGGACGCCTGCTTGTTAGGGGGGACTTTGGCTCTGGGATGTGTTGTGGAGATTGTCATGGAGATGTATTTAATATGTATTGTCATAGTGTCACCCAGTGTTAGTACTTCCGCAACCCGCTCTAAAAGAGCTGATTGGGGTAGTCTGAGGCTGGTTGAATCCCGTCTGATAGGGGAAAACGTCTTGAGGTTGGAGTGTGATGTTTGCAGGGTGCGGATATGTCCACCGACGGGGGGCCCTCTGTGCATTAGCACGGACGATCGTTGAGGAGGGGGATGTCCTCGCTCTGCAACAACAACATCATTGGTTATGAGCAGATGCGTACTCTTGTCTCGGCTGTGTCTGATCAACATTGATTGGGATTCGTAGTGCGCATCTGCAGATAGCCTCCCTCCCCCATTCAATAATAGTATAATCTTAATATGCGTTATTCTATGGAATAGCGCAGAATAAGAATTCCTATCAACGGTAACTTTAGCCATCATACGTTATTGTATTCATTGTATGTATTATTGTATTGAATCCTTTAAGCCATATTTCTTGAGTGGGATTCATGTATGGCATCTCCTGTTGGAAGGAATGTCCAGGTATTGCCATTTTCCTGTGTGGAAGGGACATCCTGTGAGGTCCCCGCCCATGGGGGAGGGGATTGGTTGCTGCAGCCAATCGCCTCCTGTGTGAGATCTTTTGAGTTTAATAAAAGCCTATGATTAGGCGTCGGCTAGACAGTCATGCTGGCCTGCCAAGAGATGAGAACATAAGCTGTGTGATGCTGCCTTCTTGGGATGTATGGGACGTATGAACGGTGAGTGGATCTTAGCAAACTTAACTTAAAGATAGCATTATTGCAAAGAGATGAAATCTGATGTGTGCTTAGATCGCACAGGAATTATAGGCTGTGTGCTCTGCAAACAGCAGCCGAGAAATTCCACAACAGTAATGGCGACTCTGATTGGACCAATTGCGGCCTCTTTGAACATCACATCAGCAGAGGGGGGAGAGTGGACCTGCGATGTGATGCGCGAAGAGGCTGTACTTTGTAAAAGAACACATTTTTCGTCTTTTTGAAATAATGCTGTATGCTTGCAGTATGAGAGATGCGTGTGTGCGTGTATGTCTGCGAATCCGATTGTGTGTGTTTTTGTTGGGAGAGAGATTGTATGCTTGTGAATTTGATTGTGTGTGCCTGTGTGGGTATGCCTGCATGTGCCTGGGTGTTTGTGTGGGTAAGCTGTTTGCTGTAAGAGTGTTTGGCTGCATTGAGCCATAAGCCATGTGCTTTAGTGGGGGAGGGGCAGGCAGCATGGCTATCACTGCCAACATGTTTGAAAGTTGTGTATCTATTGTTGTGGAGATTTTTATGAAGATGTATTTAATATGTATTGTCATAGTGTCACCCAGTGTTAGTACTTCCGCAACCCGCTCTAAAAGAGCTGATTGGGGTAGTCTGAGGCTGGTTGAATCCCGTCTGATAGGGGAAAACGTCTTGAGGTTGGAGTGTGATGTTTGCAGGGTGCGGATATGTCCACCGACGGGGGGCCCTCTGTGCATTAGCACGGACGATCGTTGAGGAGGGGATGTCCTCGCTCTGCAACAACAACATCATTGGTTATGAGCAGATGCGTACTCTTGTCTCGGCTGTGTCTGATCAACATTGATTGGGATTCGTAGTGCGCGTCTGCAGATAGCCTCCCTCCCCCATTAAATAATAGTATAATCTGAATGTGTGTTATTCTATGGAATGGCGCAGAATGAGGATTCCTGTCAACGGTAACTTTAGCCATCATACGTTATTGTATTCATTGTATGTATTATTGTATTAAATCCTTTCTTGAGTGGGATTCATATACAGCATTGCCTGTTAGGAGAATGACCATACAAGGACATGCCTTCCGTGTGGAAGGGACATCCTGTGATGTCCCCGCCCATGGGGGGAGGTGATTGGTTGCTGCAGCCAATCACCTCCTGTCCTGAGATCTTTTGAGGTTAATAAAAGCCTATGATTAGGCGTCGGCCAGGCAGTCATGCTGGCCTGCCAAGAGATGAGAACATAAGCTGTGTGATGCTGCCTTCTTGGGATGTATGGGATGTATGAACGGTGAGTGGATCTTAGCAAACTTAGCTAAAGATAGCATTATTGCAAAAAGATGAATCTAAAGTGTGTGCTTATAGAGCACAGGAATTATAGGCTGTGTGCTCTGCAAACAACAGCCTAGAAATTCCACGACACTATTGACTTTCCAATTTTCATTACAAAGTTGTGTGTAGTGTTTGTGCCTGTGTGAATGCTGATGGAAACTGTATATTGTGTATGAAATGAGAAATATAGACTGTATGTGATTAGATTGTTTGGCTGCATTGTTATTGATGGCCGCTGCATTGAGCCATAAGCCATGTGCTTTAGTGGGGGAGGGGCAGCCAGCATCTATCAGTTACAATGGTGGAAGTTGGTGACTCTCTGTAAATAGCATGCAGGGATTACGCCCTGAGAGATAATCTGATGTACAAGCAACAATATACTGTATGTGTGTAGTGTTTGTGATTTCTATGAAAAATAGAAATGGATAGATTGTGATTTTTGCCTTTATAGGGGACAAAGACACATGTCCCCATAAGTGTAAAAATATTTTAAGTAAAGAGTTTGGTTTTTGAGTTGAAAGTTCCCGCCGCATATCCAAGTGGCCAGGCATTGCTAGAAGGCAGACAATATAATGTCTCTGCAATGGCTTGTTATGGAAGCTGAGGCCACTGTGTGTGTGAACTTTAGGTAGAGAAAAGTGGTGAATATCTCAGAGTATATTAACTTAGAGAAATGAACATGTTTTTAATATTGTCATGTAACTAACATTTATTGAATGTGCTGTTTAGTTGGCCAAAGGGTTTAAGTTTGTAAGTGTACATGTGGTCCTTGTAGAGTGTAGCTGACTCCTTTTTCAGTGGATTTTGATGATAATTTAGAAAAATCTCAATGGTGTAGTCTGTCTTTGTGGAGAAAAACATTTTTGATTTTCTTTTGATGTCCCATGCTGGTTTTGGCGGGAAAAAGTAATGGCGCCATTCTTGGCTTTTGTTAGTCTTGCAGGTTTGTCTGCCATTTTGAGGCACAGTTTTTCCTTAGCCTGTGGGTATCCTATAAGGGAAGGTGCAGCCACCTTTCCTTTGGGTATGATATCATGTGACCATGCTGTGGCATTCATCAGCTATGTTGCTGGTGGAATTTCTCAGCTTTGGGGCAGATTTTGATGTTTGGTGCGAATTGGGTAGTGCGGTCTTTTCTGCGTTAGAACCTGGTGGAGGCCATTTGTGCTTTTCCTTTGTGTGGGGGAACCCATGTGGCGTTCATTGTGACGTCCCATGCTGGTTTTGGCGGGAAAAATTGCATGGCGCCATTGTTGTTGTTGTCCATGAGGCTTGCGATGGTTCATCCACCATTCATGGGCTTGCCTCTGGTAGGCTGTTGCCTTACCTTTGTTTGATGAGGTCACTGTGTGTTGCATGGTCATCTGCTGATCTCAGCTTGTGATTTTGCAGGATTTATGCCTTTGCAGTGGGACTATTAATCCATCATTTTTAGCTCTATAATTCAGTATTGTGGTTTAATTTTTGGGGTTTTTATTGCATCATCTGGACATTCATCTGGACTTTTGTCATGTTTTATAATCATTGGCCATTGTTTTTTTGGTATCTAGTGGTTGGTGCACATCAGCCCCTGGATACTGTGTTGGCATTTGTTGATTGGCGCAGTTTTGTCCTGTTTTATGCGTTTGCTAGATTAAATAGTTTTTCTAAGCATCACCTTTTGAGTTGAGTAGAGTGGTATCTTGAGATAGCGCGGTCATACCCCGAGGGGCCACAACGTGCTTGCGGACACACGCACATGCTGGGGCCTATTTATGGATGGGATCTGGCTGACCTACCAGCATTTGGAGTGTGCATGTTGTCCCTGTCTCTGCGTTGACCTCCCCCCAAACTCCATGCAGATGGTGTTAGGAGGAAGGTTTCTCTGTTTTCATTTAAGTGAATGTAAGCTATTGCAGGGTCAGCTGACTTTGCAGTATATGAGCGGCGTTTTTTTTGCATTGGATTTTGGTTTTAAGAAAAACTTCACTTTACACTGAATTTTGATAGATTGTAAGACTAACAGAGTTTTTGTACAATGATGTGTTTTTATGTTTAAATATTTGGGAGTTTCCCAGAGGGCAATTCATTTTTTGGAACTTGTACTGTATAGCCATCTTTTGGCAGGAGTTTGTATTTTGAGTCCCAACTTATGGTCTGACTTCCAGGGAATGTGGGTCAGGGGGGGATTCCCTCCCATTTGCAAAGGGGGGTTTATTCCATCATTTCCTTGACAAGGTTTTAAATGGTTGAAATATATATGATGTGTAGCCATGGATTTTTTTGAAGTCTTGATAGACAAGGCGATTAGGGCTAAGGCCTCCCCTCCCCCTCCCTCTTCCTGAACAATTGATATGTAAATAAACCAGTTTGGTTTTTTTAAGTAGCTGAGCATAACCGGAAGTTTCTTTTCAGCATTTATATATCAGCAGAAAGTTGGTGGGAGGAGCTTGGGGTTTTTAAAGGTGAGCAATGAGATTTGTTTGGAAGGAAAATAGAAAAACATTTTTGCATTTAAAAGTGTTTTATATTTTGTTCCAGTTTTGTGAAGTTTTGTACTGTAATACAGTTTTGGGTAGAGAGAAAAACAGGGGGGCATCACCATTGTTTTATCATCTAGATCAGCCTTTCTCAACCTTTTCAACACAGAGGAACCTTTGAAATAGTTCTCCGGTCTCGGGGAACCCCTGCTAAAATTAGAAATCTACAATTCATGATACCTTTGTGTGATGGTCAGTGGGAAGGATGGTCCCTTACACTTGTGGTCATTGGGAAGAATTACCTCCTTACAGATAGCTAAAAAGATCAATGGTGTCAGTAGGAAATTATCTGAGAGGCAGAAATTGCCCAATGCTGAAGGAACCCCTAACAACCTCTGGAGGAACCCTAGGGTTCCACGGAACCCTGGTTGAGAATCACTGATCTAGATACAGAGAGAAGCCACATTGTTCTGCAGGTGGTAAACTGGCGTAATTGTTCTGTGTGGTTTAGTCTGACAACGCAGTGTATGGGTGTATAGCGGAAAATGCTTGTGTATGCATGCACTGTGAGGGGTAGAGGCCTAATTTGGGGGTTGATCTGTGGTTGTTGCTGTAGTTCCAAAAGTGTTGGGACAACAAGCCATAAAGTTGACGCCTCGGTTAGGGTTTCTAGTTGGAGGACTTGACCATATAGTGGTTGTAGTTCTTCAATTCACCGTATAAGAAGACACCGGGCGGTGATCTCCGAAAATGGGTGCAACGGTTTAACCTGGACGCAGGTTTAAGACGATAAACCGATTCGAATCGCCATGGACACAAGGAGGTCTGTGCAAAGGGAAGGAATGGAGGCTTCCCACAGTCAGATGGTCACACAGTGCACGAAGCCTAGTTTTGGGGCAAAGGCCTTTGAACCCCAAAAAGATTAACATAGGTGGTCCAAGGATACTATTTTGGGTATCCCTCTGGAATGGATGTAGTTCAGCTGCGGCTTCAGAAATCTGTAATGATGAGTGTTGATGGAGGTGTAGTACACGCTTTTGTGATTCTCAGAGGAGGAATGGTGGTTAAATTCTCATGCCCGTTTGTTTGAACTTTGTATGGCTGGTCCATGAAGGTTCTCGAGCTGCTCTCATTAGACATGTGCATTCGTTTTCGTCCGAATGCATTTTCGTCCGAATTTCAGCTATTTTCGTTATCGTTTTAACAAACGAAAACGAAAGCACAGAATCCGAAAACCGAAAGATCCGACATAAACAAATGCTTTATTTTCGTTTTCGTTGCTACAACAGTTCGATATAGATAGGAGATTCGACGTGACGCTGACAATAACAATCTGTGTCTATCGAACCTGTCTGCCTAACCTTAACTCTATTAGTCCAAGATTATTCTACATAGGAGAGAAAAGATTCGACATTATAGAGAGAAAAGATTCGACATAGGAGAGAAAGATTCGACATAGGAGAGAAAGATTCGACATAGGAGAGGAAAGATTCGACATAGGAGAGGAAAGATTCGACATAGGAGAGGAAAGATTCGACATAGGAGAGGAAAGATTCGACATAGGAGAGAAAAGATTCGACATAGGAGAGAAAAGATTTGACATTATAGAGAGAAAAGATTTGACATAGGAGAGAAAAGATTTGACATTATAGAGAGAAAAGATTCGACATAGGAGAGAAAAGATTCGACATAGGAGAGAAAAGATTTGACATTATAGAGAGAAAAGATTCGACATTATAGAGAGAAAAGATTCGACATAGGAGAGAAAAGATTCGACATTATAGAGAGAAAAGATTCAACATAGAGAGAAAAGATCACTGCTTGTGGGCGGAACATTCGACCGGAAATGTATGATTGCAGAGTCGTACAGTTTCGCTGCTCCGTCGAATCTTCTTTGAACATTCGACAGACACCATAAGCCTTCAATGACAGATTCGACCTTAATTAATTCAGATTTTCAGACGAATGCAATTTTTAACGAAAAACGAAATAAATAAAAACGAATTTCGGGAGTAACTAAATAAATTTATTTTTTGGACGAAAACGAAATTCCGAAACGAAATATTTCAGTGTGCACATGTCTAGCTCTCATGTTCCCATTGTATTTTTTTCTATTGCTGAAAGAGCAAAGGGAGAATTCTGGCTGTTTTTGTTTTTTTCATTTGTGGTTTTGGAAACTGGGAAGTATTTCCCCCACGTTTGTATCGGAATGTTTGTATGTATTAACGTGAATATGTTCGAACTTACCGCGGCGATCCTTCGATGTGTCGCCGCTGTTGTATTTTTGTAGGAACGGGAAAAGTAAGGGTTACGGAGGGTTCTGTTTGAATCGGTTTTGAAAGAATGTCATTGACAATTTACCATTCTTTGCAGGTTAAATATGAAGGATAGAGTAATGATTTTGCTTATAAGTATTTTTCAGGTCCAAGGAGTTTGTACATAGAGAACAGGTGTATGTAGACAGCTGTACATATGGATAAATATGAGTCTATGGGAGGTAAAAGTATCCTAGGTTATTTCATTGTTTCTTTTTTCCTGCACCACGCATTTCTTCCTTCAGTCTGTAATGAGGAAGAAAAGGGGGGAGAAGTGATAAATGTAAGAGTGACAGTTTTTTTTTTTTTGTCAAACTAATAATAACCTCTGTAATTCTAACCAAGTTTGTGCCAAGACTGTCTTTCTTTGATAGAATTTGAATCGGCAAGCAGCAGTCTGGTGAAGTAGGTTCCCATCCCAGAGGCTAAGAACCTTTTGTCAATGGTTCCAGGTATTGTAAGCCACGCACAGGTTATGCAGTGACCACAGTCCCGATGTCTGGGTTATTGTCATATGAGGGTTGTTTGGAGGTCAATCAAAACCAGGGTCGTACTCTCCTCATTAGCTGTCACTTATATTCTCGGCTGATGGGGGAGGTGCGATCGTTGTGACATGAACTTCAAAATGTCCACCACAGGGTTCACGAGTCCCTCCTGGACCCTGACTCAATAATCAGTTTACATTCTTTCCAACCAGGTGACTGGGTCGTTGTAAAAAAAGCTTGAGGGATGAGACCACGCCAGCCACTGCAAGAAGCGGCTCAACCACACCAAAGAATGAGGAGTATCTTTGTTTATTTATATTTTTGTTGTTTAGTAAATTTTAGCGAGGGTAACGGTGAAAAAGCATCCCAAGTTATTATGTAAAGTGTATGTCCTGACTAGCTCAGAAAGCGAACAGGACCGATGGTCTGTTCTGAGTCTTCACCAAGTTTTAGTCCCCAGCGATGACAGCGGTACATGCCATTTATGATGTTATTATGGGTATGAGGAGTTTTGACAAACTGGTGAAGACTCCAAACAGACACTTGTCAATGGAATCTAACGATGCATTTTTAGAGGGTAAAATTGGTTAGTTTTAATGGCTCTGCCTCTTGTCGGTTTGGGTATCTAGGCAGCCCACAAGTGTT